>MU183629.1:130151-158459 GCA_016904865.1 Pissodes strobi | reverse complement strand
AATTTGATCAATATAATATAAGGCGTGGTCCTTATCATTGTTCAATCGAATTGGTTTTTACCCAAAAACTCTAAGAAATGCGATAAAATACTAAGAAATAAAGTACGCGTCAATTGGAACCATACACCTAAAATAATCACTCTTGACAAAATTCAAAGCGCTCTTACGGCTAAGGTTGCGGGAAGATGCAAATAAAATTAATACATCTAATAGAATAAATTATGAATAATATTGTGATATAAATTTGAACGTGTAGGCAAATGTAGCTAAAGTTGTAGCTCTAAAGATCCCATTTTGCGAAGTATAAATTTGCTTTATTTTTAAAGTGTCATTTTAAATATATTAAATTAAATAAATCGTTTAATTTTTGTATGACAAAAAGAGCAAAACACTGCTGTTAAAAAGCAAAAATAACGTAAGGAAAATAAGGTAAATAAGGATGGAAAATTATATTTATATTCCTGTCGGAAAATCAGTCATTTTCGATGCGAATAAAGTTGGCTACTTTTAATGACTCTATTAAAATATTGTCACGACTAACAACTGTCCGAACGTTTTTGTGCTACCCTATAGAACTAGCCGCCGTGGCGCTCGCTTCTCTGTATAAGTCATCGCCAGGCCGGTCGCGAAGATTCAGGATCGCTGGAATTATCTCGATGGCCTCGTCGAGATCATATAGAGTGGCCTCGGAATACTTCCCGAATATTCGTGATAGATTTGAGATTATATATAAGCAGACCTAAGGCGAATGTTAGTTAGAGTTAGTTAGTTAATCATTGAGTGTTAAAGTGTAAAGAGATATTAGTTGGAAAGTTATAAGACTAGTTTAGTGAGTTCAATTGAATACAGTGGTAGATAATAAAGAGACTATTAGTTGAAAATAGTAAAGTTGTAATTTTGTTAAGAACCCACGGGAAAAACGTAACAATATGAACGCAGAAAATTTTAAAAATCAATACAATTTTGTGAACTTTAATTATCTATAAATATCAAACACATAAAAAGAAAAGAGTTAGTTTATTTAACTGTGGATATTTCAATTATTTCCGCCTATTGACCACTGTGCGCCGCCGTCAAACCGCGATAAAAGAAATATGGCACCAGTTTAAAGTAGGAATTCTTCGTAATATTTCACCTACGCTTAATTCCAGTGTATTAACTTCAATTGATACTGAAGCGAAAAAAATCTCACAAACATGTAAATAAGGGAAATCTATGTCTATCTTAAAAATGCAAAACAAAAAATAGTTATTAATCTAGATGACTGTAGCGATAGTGAAACAGATTTAGTTTAGTAATATAGAACTTAGGGTTACCTAAGTATTTATACCTATGTAAATATTATAATGTGTTATATTATTATCGTGTTATATTTAATATAATATAAAAATTAACTCTAGCATGTTATCTTAGTTTCTGCGACAAAATTAAAATTACAATTATAAACTAAACATTACTACGAACCTGAACGGATTTCTAAGCCTTCCAGGTATGGTTGAAGGATTTTACTGAACTTTCATTGTTGCTTTGAGTTTTTAGTCGGTTTCTATTATTTCTGAATATACTTTACGAGTTTTAAATTCTTTATTTCTTGTGATTTAGTTTCTTGGTGTAAACAGGTTTTGAATTTATTGGAAATAAAGCAGTCGTAACGTAACTTTAATTAAATAATTTGAAAAGTGTAAGTATTAATCGAATCGAGCAAGAAATAAGCATGGTATGAAACTGGCAGAATTCTGGTGCTGATAATATTTATATAATAAAATGATTTGTGCTACCTTTTTGTTGACATAAACAAAGCAAAGAATCATCAGATCAAGAGGTAAGTTCAATTTAAACTGGTATCACAGAATAAAAGGCATTTAATATCTTTAATAGTTCATACTTCAAATTAAACCTATCTTGAGGCCATTTTAAGAGTTAGCCAGTGACACAATATATCTAAATCCAGGGCCGCCGAGAGCTGAAACGGGCCCCGGGACTCTTCAGCTTTTTGGGCCCCTATCATAGAGGAATATAAAAATAAAGAGAGTGTTTTATTCTTATGGGAAAATTGCATTGATTTGTATAGGAGTGGATAAGCAATAGCCGCCTGTCGCATTATTCAAAAGTGGCAACCTATGGGCGAAAAAACAGGTTTCTGCGCATGACAAAATCGATGCAAAATCGAAAAACGTAAACAAAGAAGATACCGTTTCGTCATGCGCACTAAAACACTTGCCGTCTCAGCAGGCGTCGGTCAGGACCGAACTTGGCTTTGACATGTTTTCGTTTTGACGGTGCGGCGTTTGTGTTGATGAATCGAATACTTCACTTTTTATTGACTTTCTTTGCTTGTTTGTAGTTGCTTAATTAGTTTTAGTTTAGTGGTTCACGTTTCTGCTTTATGCGTACCCTATTTTGATTTTCGTTTAAATTGAACAATACGCACATAAACAATGGGCGATGCTACCAAAAAAGAATCCCGAAATTGTATGATTGTGTTTTGTAGCAGTAGAGGCAAAATACCCGGGATTTCCTATTTCAAGTAAGTATAATTATTATAAGTATTACTTATTTATAACTTATTGTTTGTTTCACTATGCTAGCTGGGACCCATTTCACAATCGGTAAGACTACTATACCGAATATTTGGTGAAATAATCACTTTTGGAGTCCGGGCCTGCCTATTGACCTTCACGGTGCAACAGCTAACGCCTTCTAATTTTCTAATGCGCAAGTCCAAATTAAAATATCTTTGTTTACATTTCGCGGTCGTAAATTTGCCATGTTTGGTCTATTTATTGTTTATTCACGCATAGGCATTGTGAATGGAAAATTGGCATTGAGTTTTGACTTTGACCGCTGCCTTGTGCAATTCCAGCCGCGCATGGAGGCGCTAGCGTCAGTGGAACTAAAAGCACAGCTTACTATAAATTATCTAGTAAGCTGTGTTAAAAGTATGCTGTCGAGAATTCACAAGTGGCGGTTTGACGGTTGTTGATTAAAGAAAGCCGGTTTAATCAATTTATAATTTTAATTTAAAATTGATCTGGGGAGATGGTGGATGGTGGTATTTGTCATTGATGGTGCGAGTAGCAGCCGTTGGTAAGCAGGTATTTTTTTTGTGAATTTTGTTCTTGAAGTATTTAAAAACTGTTAAATTTTATTTTTGGTTCTATTCGAGTTAATTAGTTTTTGAATATTAGAAATATATTGTGATATACGTCAACACTATTTACCTATTTTGTTCTGTTAAGAGTTTTTTTATGTTATTTTGATTGCATTTACTACCGCATGTTTTTTAATAAACTTTGTAACAAGAGGCAAAATGTGTATTTTTTCTTACACCCTAAACTATTCTTAGGTCCAAACAACGCCTAAAGTTTACAACAAGGCGCATTATGGATTTATCTGCAATAAAGTAATGTATTTACAGAGTTCTCTCTTAGCTTTAATCTCGATTAAGAAAAACGCTGTAATAGTTTGTTGCAGATAAATTCATAAACCGTCTAGTTATACGACTAAAATAAAAATAACATTTGAATAGCCCGCCGGCGCCGCCTTTTTTCTGTCGATAAAAAGGAACATGTCTTGTCAACATAGATTATTAGCGTTAGTTCAGTAAGCCGCCCTTAGTGTGGTATAAGTAAACATCATACGTCATTATTGTCAATTGTCATTAAACGGTGTGCCAATGTTTTACAAGGGAAGGGATATTCTCTTTACTTCTATATTCCTCTATGGCCCCTATACTGTCTATCATCAGCAGAAGAGGGGGAAGCCCACTGCAGGCGCCGCCGGTGGCAGAAATTTTTTTCAAGTGCCATGCCCAATAATGTTCATTTTGGGCCTCCAAAAAATGTAGGCATAAAGTCTTAAATTTCCAGCCGCATCTGAGATGTGGAGGATGAAAGAGTGTTGCAGGAAAATTTCATCAGTTTTTGGAATGTCTTCAAAATTTCAAAACTTCACAATAATAATCGCCTATCTATAGCATTTTCTCAAAATTTGTCTAGACCTTATTGGAATAATTTCAATGCAGGTTTTGTAACGTGTGACGCACTTATCGTGCCTATCCCATTTCAAATTGGGAAAATTAATAAAAAACATTTTTTAAAGTTAAATTGTAAATAATTATTTATTGACATACAGAAAAATGAAAACGTAATTAAAATAAATTTCATATATTTAAGCCAGCTAAACGGGTTTACACGTTAAAATTGACTTTTCTTGCCTTTTTAACTGCAAATTCTCTAATTAAAGCGGTTACATCTAAATTAGAACAAATATCTTCTTTGATAGTTATTATTGCTAAATTCGAAAACCTCGATTCTTCCTTCGGTACTGGGAACCAGAAAATCTCTTTCGGGCATCAGCCATGTAAAACAAAAAACTATATTTAAAAATGTTGGCAAAAATTTAAACCATTTTTTTTTTAATAAAAAATATCATTAGGATTGAACTTATTGCAATAATTATACAGGTCCGGGCCGGCATTTCACCTCCCGTCTTCTGTTAGTAATTAAGTTAGGATTTTAATGTTTTTCCCATTGCACACTCTATCTGTTTAAATAAAAATTACTTAATTAGTAACTGAGATACAGAACACAGGAGGTGAGATGCAGGACACTATTTATGTACTATTAAAACTAACTATTCACAATCACAACACTAAATAAAAATAAATAAAATAAATACTAATAGGCAACAGACAACTGAGATAGCACGTTCGCAATCTATAATTTTTAGTTTCTAATTTAATCGCATTTAAAGACAAAGCAAACGAACTGGCAGAGTCAATTTTACGTCCTATTTATTTTTTACGATATTAGAAAAACACAAAATTGCTGTTTTATCAAAAATTACGGCATCGCAGCATCAAATATGTTATTTCAGGAACCGACAAACCGGCAAAAGTACTGAAATACGACAGGAATTAAATTTCTAAGAAAATTGCATTCCCCAAATAATTTATTTGTGTTATTTTGATGCGTCTTATTTATGTATTTATACATCTTTTTTATGCCGCCCGATCGCACAGTTCCAGCCCGGCCGGTCTCCCCAGTCCCCAAGCACACTGGCCCCGGGAATTTTCCCGGTTGCCACCCCCCCCCCTCTTGTCGGTCCTATCAGAATCCTCTTGGAGGTGGCGGCAGTCTTACTTGGTAGCAGTCTTTTAAATCATCCGGAAACATGAGAAAATTTAAATTCTTAATAATAAAGTCTATATCATTTCCAGTGAGGAAAAGTAGAAAAGAACGAATATACCTAGTGGCCCTTGGATTACCTTGGAAAATTTCTTTAGAAATTAAACTAATTGATTCTGCCGCGCTCAAGATATGGCTTTGCAATTTGCTTCTTAAAATTTTAGATCCCTTTCTTTAAATCAAATGCAATCGCTGTGTGAAGTGATCTTGATAAATCAACAGTTGATCTGCCTATCAGGAAACTATTCTACACACTTACACTTCTAAATAGCAAATGATCAACAAAAATATAACTTTGGAGTCGCTGTGTAGATATAAATAGACATACAGTTAGTTTCCATATCATGGAAATTTAGCTGTGCGTAAGGAAAGATAAAAAAAAATTGGCAATGAGTTGGTAAGCGAACATCATGCGTACGTACCCCATCAGGGCCGTAGGTCAATTTTAACTTATACTTATCGATGCCTTCATATACTTTACAACCACTAACATTAATTTTACTTATACTAACAACACTAAGTCGATAGCGGTAATAACCTGGGATACTGTTGAGAAATAATCGGCAAGAAGATTTCCCGACTCATCACCTGAATTATATTTGTTTCCATTCAGAACCTCCCTGAATATAAGTTAAGTAATATCAAAGAAAATAATAGCTTTGCGTAGCTATTATTTTCTTTGGTAATTTTCACTGCTCATTTGCTTACAAGTATTACGTAGCATGGAAAATGTAGTCCAATCTGATCGTTGGGCCGCGCCGGCTTGTCGTCTTAAATCACCAATGCCTTTAATTCGTTAGGGAATTAGATTGGAAAATGTGAACTCTTAAATTGTTTATCTAGTACATATAGGGATATTCTGGTAAATCCACATCAGCCATTAGATCATCAGATTACCCCAATCAAACATTGACATTATTGGTAGAGACTCATTACATGATTGCATATCTTCGCTCTTAAAATCATAATACCTGTTCAGCAAAATACTTAATTGTATCCCTTTTACAATATTCCAGTAGGTAGGTTTTTAAAAACGTGCTAAGTGGAACAGGTTCCTTCAATTGGACACGCATAAACCTTGATTGGGACACGTTCATCTAAATGGGACAAGTTCAACACAATCAAAATTTTCATTAGCCAAAACGCATTTTATGTTTAAAATTTAAATCAAAGGCTAAACCTAAATGAAAATGAAACATCACTATGGATCACATGATTTTTCCATATTCAGCCTCTAGTGTAAAGGTATCGTTCCAAAATACAAATGCCATTTCATGCGAGATGTTTCGCAGAAGAGAGTTTTTTTTCAATATTGCGTGTTTCTTTATGTCACAAATATCTTCAATGTCGGGAAAGTGATATTTGTTTTGAAATCATCTTAAATGCTTGATCTTAAATTTTTAAAATCTTACCAATATAGTTGACGTTATTCCTTTTTAGAACTGAAAAATTTTCAAGAATAAAGTCATTAATTGCAAACTCTGTCTTCCTTAGATGCGTTTGTAGTGCTTTTGATGTTATCGTCCTTGCCCTAATTCGATCGTGGTTCTGGTAAAAATACACTGTCATTAAAATGATCGGAGCAATCAAGATCACTATATCGCTTCTTGTTCTTTTTACTTTCTTTATTTTTTGTTGGCTGTGTAAAGATCTTGGTGTCAGACACAAAAGATGTTAAAAAGTCTTGATCGGAAAAAATGTCCCTGTTACATGGAAAGATTCCGCATTTAGCGAATCCGCTGGTAATGTTTTTACGAGAGAAGCTTTCCACAAACGATTTGTTAACTAGTTCAGCAATAAACTGTCCAACGGTAAAAACATTAAAAGCTGTGTCTCTCGACAAACTGGAGTTTTCCGGGTTGCGAAGAGAGATGTCCCGATGTCGTTGCATAAATTCATAATGTAGCCATCTTCTACCAGCTTTTTCATTACTTGTCCACTTTTCTGGAATCATTACATTCATTTCATTCGCAAACTGATAAGGCAAGCTTCAAGCGTGAACTGTTGTGAAACCATAACACATGCGAGAGGCAGTCTTAAAATAAGTCACTAAAGAGAGTTCTTGTTCTTCCGAAAATATGTTTCAGTTTCCTATGTTAGGAGAGTGCTTATACTCTTCAATAGTGGGATTTCTAGCAATTTTTTCTCCTCTGTGCAGTGAACTTTTAGGAATGCCCGTACATTCAGCTACTTCTCTTAATGAAATTCTGTTTAAAATGACTTCTCGCACGGCAGCCTCCATTTTACATGCAGATCCGTACTTTCTTTCTTGGTCCCATTTTGTACAGTTTGCAACCAGACAGTATTTTTTTTCTTTTTTTTTTTTAATAAGACCGAAAATAAAATGGATCTTGAATGGGACGTGTCCCAATCAAGGAACTTTAAAAGGATACAATGGCCAATTTAAAAAACTGTTGTTTATTTCCTAACCTGAAAACACAAAACACTGATTTTTGCTTAAAATGCAAAGTTTTTTTAGCAAAATGTAACCTTATTACCTCTTACCAAAGTTATTCCCGAAAAAATTTACGACAAACTGGTTGTAAATATAATTTTTGAGGGTCAAATTTAAAAGATCTTCACAACCACCAACATGGTGCCATTTCACACATGGCAGACATAATGTCTGATTGGTCAACTGGTTAAGGTTCATCTATTGGGGAGGTTCGGAAACTCTAGCCAAAGGTTTACAGTTTTCTTTAAGCGTGACCTATTCAAGGATCAGCATTTTAAGATCCTTTCCACAAATAGTGCACTATGTAAAAATTGACCTCTCCTATTGGTCGAACCCTCTCGTATTACATTATGTCTTCGTAATGCAATCATTTTCTGTCAAGAGCTCTCGTGGTGTAGAGGTTTAGATCGTTGGGTTTCACCTGGACGGCCTGGGTTCAAACCCTTTATTTTTTTAAGATTATGTTTCTAAACCTCACTTTCTGGCTAGTTTCCTTTTCTTGGGCCCCCGTAGCGAGCGAAGCGAGCGGAAGGCCATGCGGATCGACCAATAGGAGAGGCCGAGTTTTATATAGTGCTCTATTTGTGTAAAGGATCTAATAATTCCAAGGATCGTCCCATTCAAAGTGACTTTACCCTAATAACTGAAGAGCTTTCAAAAATTTATATCCATTGATGTCATAAGGGACATGATTTATTAGGAGCAGAATCAAGCAGTTACGTAGTGTAGTGGGCAAGGGCGCCGGCAGGGGAGGCTAGGGGAGCAGTTACCCCCCCCCCCCCCAACCCCCTGGAATATTAAAATAACGCTTATATATAAGTAAATTTCAAATTTAGTGAAATATGCATAGGTATCTGAAAATTATATTGACTATTTTCTTACAATACCACAACAACAATTGAAATATCCTTCAGTATCCTCTGACGTGTAAAAACCTGGTTGAGATCAGCCATGTCTGAGGAAAGACTCTCGACTGGTCCCTGTATGCTTAGCCCTTAACGAGAATTTGTGAATAATATTAAATACAGGAGTTATTGAAAAAGCAATAAATCGATTTTCACCAAAGAGAATAAATCTGCTATTACTTTTCTCCGATTAGGAAGAATAGGTATGTACTACATACATCCATAGTACAGAGTATACCTATATATTTTTTAGGGTAGATATAAACTGCTAGCCATTTGCTTTCGAGCAAGGAAAATTTCGCCTAAATATAAAACTAAATATTTTCTTAACCAAACATGATATCGACCTACGGTTTTAAATGATTAATAGACTAATCCCTTGGGAAAAATTTTCCAATGTTGGATTTTTTTTAAACTTTCACAAAATATTATATACAGGGTGTAAAAGAAGACGCCGATTTTTGCTCCAATTTCAATAACATGTAACTTTCACAATAATTTTTTAAAATTTTGCCACTGTACGTTCTATTGAATCACTGGTTCATAGCAAAGAAAATAGTTTGTCAAATTTTTGGTATCTGCTATATTTTAAGAGATATTGATTTTTTTGTAAAACCTTGATTTTTTCAACTTTTTGATAGCTAGACCACACTGTGCGTTATAGCGTGCAAATTTTATAAGTGATTATCATTATACCTTACGAGAAGCTTTTTTATGTTCAGTAAAAAAATTGTACCTACCTAAATGTTGTGATGTGCAGTGGCGTACTTATAATCACCTATACTATGGTTTATTAGTAGGTATCTCACAATTTTTCCCTATTGTTTTGTATTGGAAAGTGCTCGCCTCTAGATTTAGCAAGTTATATCCTTATTTTTTATTTTTTAATATTGCACTGTATCTACATGAATATTTTACAGTGTGTCTAAAAATATTTTTAAAAAATTGTAGTTTTCGGAAATTTTTTATTTATTTGTTTCTAATACAGCACTATTCCTAAATCTAAACTTGTTTTGAAAACCCTTAAAATTAAATATCACTAGTTTGATGTGTTTGATTTTGCGAGATTTCCAATACAAAACAATCGTGAAAAATTGTGAGATACTCATAAACCATAGACGTATATAGTGACTATAAGTACGCTACTGCACATCATAACATTTAGGTACAATTTTTTTACTGAACATAGACAGGCTTCTCGGAAGAGATAATAATCACTTACAAACTTTGCAAGAAACAACGCACAGTGTGGTCTAACTACCAAAAAGTTGAAAAACAAGGTTTTACAAAAAAATCGATATCTCTTAAAATATAGCAGATATCAAAAATTTGACAGACTACTTTCTTTCCTATGGACCAGTGATTCAATTTTATTGATGTACAGTGACAAAATTTAAAAAAATATATTATGAAAGTTACGTGCTAATGAAATTGGAGCAAAAATCACCGCCTTCTTGGACGCCTTGTATATAAAATTTTTTGACAGTTTCAAAAAATTCAACACTGGAAATTTTCTCTTAGGGACAAATCTATTAAGCATTAAAAACCAGAGATCGATATCATGTCTGGTTAAGAACATATTTCGTTTTAAATTTAGGCGAAATTTTTGTTGCTCGAAAGCAACAAAACGAGTAAAGTGATATCTTAAAATACATTGGCCGTAGAAAAATGTTGCATGCAAAGCTGAGTTTTCTACACAATCCTGGCTTTAAAGACAGAAAACATGACAATAGAAAGTATTATTATTGCTAGGTACTATGTCATTTATATTCGAGCCCGCTTCCACACCACCGCTGAGGTAGAGTTTCCGGCGCACTTTTGTTGTAAGTGGTTTCCCCTAGAGGCCTAATCCACTAAAAGCTAACTGCTTGCAAAATTTGGCTAATTTTTTATAAGGCAGTTTATTTCCAATAAAATATTAAGTCTAATTTACACTACAGTAAATTTTAAGTTAATGTCTAGTAACCGAAACCGTATATATGTATTTTTGATAATACAAATATTTAAGTTTCAATCTACCTTTATTTTGCCCCAGAGGGGATCTATGAAGGGGGTCTACAGAGGCTATATGCTATAGCAAACTCACCACCACCTCCATAGGCTCTCAAAAGCTTCTGCAATATTTGTATACAAATAATACAATTTTGAAATTCAATTAAATTGACTTGGGAAATTTGTCAATAATGCTTGGTAAAATCCGCTTCGTCTGCTCGCAGAAGGCGTGCTTTTTAACTATTTTAACGACTTTTGGGTAACAATTGTGCGTGGCATCGCCAAAATTTTCCGCCTTCGACGAATAAACCTCCGGTGGCGCCTACAGCGAGCTTTTCCTTCGCGCCTTGTTGCCCCCCTCTCCCTTGCCCCCCCCCCCTGCACTTTGACCTGCCGTCGCCCATTGTAGGGGTAGCCATGTAATTTAGTGGGGCACAACTGAGATTATCACTTAGCTCCTGGGCCTCTTATAACATAACCCAAACTAATGACTGCTAACCCGCACTTAGATTATTTTTTTTGTCTCAGATGATTACTTTTATATTTGTTTTTTATTGTACCTATGTACGTGTAGTTAGCTACTAATTTTATATTTTTGATACGTTAGCACTAGGCTAGTTATTTTCCGACTTGCTATAATGTGCTTTGACAAAAATAGTCAATAAAACTCTACTCTACTCTATAGGGTATAACCACCAACAGATCAGGGAACAATGGTCCGACGCTCTTAAGTAAAGGCTGCATAAGGAGCTACATAAAATATAATTGATTTGATTTTAGTGGTATGTACGTATTAAACTGATGAACTGATTTTGATTTACATGTGCTCTAGTTGTTTACACACCTTCATGTCTTCATCCGTTAACTTTCACTCGACTGTACAGACATGTCTGTTCTGTAAACGTAAACGCTATTCTCAAAAAAACCATGTTCCACTTGTGGAAATATTCCCTGTCAGCCAAGTTTGAATTAACACGACGATATTATAACCAGACACCAGCTAAAGCTAACCAAATTTTATACAGCTTAGTGCGCAGGTTGCCTATGTTTAATGTGTAATATGCAACATAGTCTTATCCACAACAGCGAAACAGAAATTCTGCTTTCTAATTGACTATATGGCGCATTTATCTTGTAGGTACATACCTGATATATATCATTCCTTCTCCTTGCGTCTTGCTACTTCCCCGTGGGGTTCTTTCAGTTGCTTTGTCTGGGCAACTGTTGTCAGCACCTGCATACGAGCAGGCATATTGATTACCAAAATAAATTTCCAGATTCCTAATCCTCGTCTTCTTATATATTTTATTTCGGTAATTCGTCATCTTACCTCCATATGGTACAGTAGATGTTCGGACTAAAAGCTCATTTCTTCAACACTTTTCATTGGATAAAATTCAGCATCTGTAGATTCGAGGTAGCATGACGTTATCTCTTGCAATTAGAACACTGACCAAATCTTGACGATGCCAATTTCTAGTCATCTGGTATCTAATCTGTGCTATTTATATTGTACTTGGCATGAAAGTGTTGAATCTGATACAAAGGCAAAATTTTGGATCAGACTTACTGATTTTTGTAGGTAACTTAAGAATTACTAAAATAGACAAAGTCACGCCAGAATTATTGTGAAATGCCTCTGAGATATGAAGATTATTATTTAACGGAATAACATGAAAAATAATGTTAAGAGATTAAGTTTCATAGCATAACAGTAGAATATTTTAATTTATTATGTGTATTTGTCATACGAGGAGTCGTATTTTTATTTTGAGAATGCAAATTATGGTTGCTGTTCATTGAGGTAAGGAGGGAAGTGTGTATGATTGTATGAAGGCAGAGATGCTAAAAAATTGCCAGAAGCTGTTTGTGCCTTGAAAGTACGTCAAGACCATCATTTTTTAGATGGTTTACTCCTGTTTATATTGAAGAAACTACAAATTAAAACCATAAAATATATCTCGGATATATAAACCTTAGAAAAACGTTAAGTTGGGAATCGATGAATATATTTTAAATGCGCAAAAACTAATTGAGACTAAAATTTGTATTTTGTATAGTTATTATACAGCTGAAAAGAAAAGTTCTATAATGATCATTTGATAAATATCGTAAAATCTTCTTGTGTAGATTTGAACAAGATCTGCACCAACAATTTTTGTTGGTATTTATTTTTAAGCATATAGGTATTTAAAGCGTATATTATATAACAATGTTGTACTTAGTTTTTATGTAGCGTTGTTGAACATAAAATTAGCTTGACCTTACAAATCAGAACTAAATTTCCATTAACAAATGTGTTTATGTTGAATTCCATTTATCAAATATTGTATTTAAAGTTGTAGACCTTACCCAATACGCACATGACCTCTAATTTATTACCTGGCAAGACCAGTAAACATGAACAGAATTAAACATCCATAACAAGTAGCCAAGAAAATTCTCTCATCACTTACCACGATTATTTTCAATAATTCTTGGAAATTACACAGATACACGCGATTTTTGCACTGAACCGAATTAAGTCGAAATGTTAAACTTTTGGTTTTATTTAAACAAAGTCGCTAATGAGTTTTATTAGACCGGCGTCGCGCGAGTTGTTTGTTTTCGAGAATGGGATGATCCTCGTTTCGTTACGAACCGCGCTATCTGGAAGTCGCGATTTGAAAACTTCGAAAACGCGCGCGTTGGTTTCCCTGGTTTGTCTTTTGCTCGAAAATTTAACACATGCGCCCGCCTAATGCGTTAATCGAGTAAAGAAATTTAATTATTTTCAAGTATTTGTGCTAAAAGTTAGACATATGTTTGGTGATAAATGTAAATAGTCGGAAACTGCCCTCTAAGTAACGTAAAACAATATTTATAATTAGTTTCTATTAAAGTATAGTATGCAACTTCGCAAAGTGTAAAACAAATCAAATCAAATTTATTAATGTTAAAGAACTAATTTGGTATTTTTTTCCAATAGCAATGAAGAAGTTAAGATTTTTAGAAAGTTTTTGGACGTGCTGCCATCTAGTGCTTTTTTAAAAATGCTAAAGGTAATATTCGATTGTGGGTTAATTTGACAGGAACATGTTGATCTGCTATGTACGCGTTACAATTTTTATCTAATCATTTTAGGCAAAGCGTGTATGAATATTGTATTATGCAAGATTGTCATATGCGATATGGAATTCCTAATTGGGGCTTAAAGATTCACTCTTCTCGAGTATTTTTAATACACAGATATGCGATACATTTAATGCGCACGTCTTATAGTAAGGGAGCTGGCAGACAATATGGTGAACGATATTTTTCAAAATTTTTACCAATAGAGAGGAAGTGTTTGATAATCGAATATACCAAAATTGACCGTCTGCCGTTTCAAAGTGGTAGCTTTAGTTGAAGGTGTTTTCAATTCTGATGATGAACAAGATTTTTAAATTTTAATTTTTCATAAAATAGTTAAGATAATTGCCACAGATATTAAATGTTTGTAGGCAGATGATTTTTTTTAAGCAGACGCCTGTCAAACATTACATAAATAAAGCATTGGTGAATGACATTATTCAAAAACGTTTTTTTTTTTATATCGATTCGTCTGTCACCAAGTAGTGATAGGACATAAAGGCAGACGATTTTTTCGCCAGCAATTTTTTGGCAGAAGCTGTCAAAATGATAAATTGACATTTAGTAAATATTATTTTTCAGAGGTGAACATTTAACAGTGTTAAAGTATTGCTTTAGAAATTGATGTCGACATACCTGTAGAGGCTGCTATCTTAATGAATAGGTCAAAATGGCGGACATAATATTTTGGTGAACGTCATTTTTCAAAATTAATTTTTTACCAATCGATTCACTAGGCATTAAGTAATCATAATACAAATGAGCAAACTATAAATGCGGTAGCATTACGCAGACGTTCTGAAATTAACGTCTCTAATAAGGCAAAATTTGAGTAGGAACATTTTTAAAGTTAGCAAAACATCTACCATTTTGACTTCGAACCTGGTAGATCTAAAACATGCAGCCTAAATAGTTGAAACAATTTTTAATCATAGATACTCTTACACGACAAATATAACAAAATAAAAAACACAAAAGTCAATAGCCTAGAATACATCTACTTTTAGATGGCAGCATTCAAGCATTCCACCAATAATACCCAAACTAACAAAATATCAAAAACAAAGCATTTATTCTAACATTATTTTTTTTTTAAACTAACGTACTGGCCTAATAACTAATCAGTGTTATGATTGCGCCATTACTATTTTCACAATAACAGACAATAAAAAATACCTACCGACTAATGTTGCCAACATAAATTCAAAGTAGCGGCTTTAAGAAACGTAGTAAGAATATTCTAATCTTAATAAAGGTCTAATTACAATAGGACACTTAACAAATACCTTTAAAAAATGTGGAGGGCATAATGATAAATCTTATAACTAAGTACTTAAAATGCTAAATCATAAACCTCCTGGGTCGTGTTTAGACCTGATCAAATTGGCATTAATTATTCATTATAAATAAACTAGTAACTAAAATATATTGAAAACAAATCTGCCTTACTAATAAATAAAACCGAAAAGCAAACCTAAATTTTATTATCTTCGATCTTATTAACTGAAGGAATAGCTTTAAGTTTTATCAGTTTCAGCATCAAATATCACAATGGTTTGCGTATTAGTCGTTTGGATAATATCACAGATCACAGAACGTTTCAAAAATGGTAGAAACAGCCTTTAGACATAAACATAAATTAAACATTAAAATATAGCTTATTTTTAAAGATGGATAGTAAAAAATACCTTGGAACAAAGAAAACTATAGTCAATTTTACTCTAATAAAAATGAAAAATTGACATTTTTTGTTAAAATTTTAAATAGAAAAATCTAAGTTTATGTATATTGTAAAATGAAGTAGGTTTTTTTCCACCAATTTGCTGCTTATCACCGCTTGTAATAATGTTGCACAATTTCCGAGAATTTGCAGTAAGATTCTTTATTTGTTAATTTAAATTTTGACAAATGTCAATTTTTAATTTTTATTAGGGTAAAGTTGACATAATTATGTAGTTTTTAAAGGTAATTTTTAACAAAAGAAAGTCATTATTTACATGAAAAAAGATACTTCATGAAATGTCGAAAACCAAATATTAGTTGATCATTGTCTTCCTCTCTCGACATTTCAATTGTCGTAAAATCATCATCGCTGTCTTGAGCGATTTTGTTTTCATTACTAAGAAGTAAAATATCATCAATTTCTTGAGGTGTCCGTGGAACACTAATCCATAGAGGCAGAGGCGTTCCAAGGGTTCGTGTCGCCCGTGTGCGAGTTTCACTTTGCCGCCCACTTTGATAAAATCAAAACATAAGACAATTTAAAATAGGCGCCAAAAATACATGACAAAAGCAAAAAGTGCGACAGAGGTAATTTGCCGGAGGCGAAAAACTGTAGTATGCATAAAAATTACAATTAAAAATTTGCAGTTTGCTTTTTTTTAAGGATATCGAGATTTTAAGGTCATTAGAGATTAAAGGGCAGTTGTAAATAGGAAGCTCTCACTGTGCTCTGAAATAGAAGTCGGGTGGCCGAGTGTCAACGCCTACGCTCAAAAGCCACATATAACCCAACCTATCCCTAAATTTTCAGGCAAATGAGGTATTGGTGTATATATGGTATTAAGTTAAAATGGTTATATGTGGTAACCTAGTGCATCATGCGTCACGCTGGGATATGTAACGTAACGCTGGCGAAATTTTCAGGGGTTGTAGCCGGGGTAAGAAGATCCTGGACGAAAACAGGACCCCGAACCCCCCTCCGTTTGTCCAGGGGAGGAGGGAGAAGGAAAAACTTAAATAATTAATTTCAGGAGAACGGGAAGATGTACGGGGTCGAAATTTTTACCCCCATGGGGGTGCCATACGGAGGGAGCCAAGGCTCTAATTTAAGGGGGGAATTTAAGGGGAAAACTATTTTTCGCCCGTATCTCAGCAACGAAGGCTCGGATCGAACTTCTGACAAACGATGGCCCCGCTTGGTGAAGTTTTCACCTCTGTCGTGCAGTCTTAAGCACACACCAAATTTTTCCAACTTGTGAAATAAACCATTTTTTGTACCAATTAATGCATTTAGTTATTATAAAAAGATAACAAAATAATAAGTAATGGTTATTAATAAACAATTTGGCTACTGGCAACAATTCTACAGCACCTAAATATTAATATTAATAATATTCTAATATTGCCCGCCGATTGTCCAGGTGCAGAGTGCAGATGCTGCTATATTGACACAAGATTTAATTATTAGAAAAGAAAAAGAACAGTTCTGTAAATTACCTGAACTGGACTTTTCTTGCTTTTTTACAGCAAATTCTGTAACAATATCTGCTACATTTAGACTTTCACAAATTTAATTCTCTATGCTTATGATGGATAAATCATTTTATTATTTTTAGCTTTGATAAGCTTCTCTTACCATTAGTTACACTAACAGGTATCGTTACAGAATTCTTATTGCGATTAATATGTATGGAAACAGCTATGCCATGTTATTTGAAAAATAAATCTGAATGATTTCGAAAGCCTTCATTTGGGGAGATATATAGGGTGAAATATTTTCAATTTCATCACATAAATCTTGTGCTAAAATATGGGACTCATTTTTGATGGGGTCGTGCAAAATCTTTTCTATAGACTTATATTTTTCGAGCCTGATTTAACTAATTTCATAAATTTTCATCATTCAAAAAGTCAAATATTTCATAATGATTTTTTAATTGTTCATCAATTTTTAAAATTCCGGTGTCCAGTATAATATAATAGAAGTTAATTTTAAACAGTTTACTTTACTTTCATAGTGGATTATTCGTTTTTTAATCCGGAGCGGCGCGCGATTCGCGTTTCTTTAGATGAATTAAGGGTGGGCGTACATTTTTTATTAGTTTATTTTTTAAACTCTTTATCGTATTCGTTAAAAAAAAAGATTTTTTTTTTGTATGTTGCTTATCTGAAATTAGGCGGCAAGCGCCGCCCCATGCTTGGCGCCCGTGTGCGTCGCACCCCTTGCACCACCGGGTCGGAATGCCCCTGCAAAGAGGTTTTAACTTGTCCCTATTAACCCATCCATTACTTGGTGGATCATAAAAAGATGGTTGTGTCTCTGTGGCATAATTCCATATGGCTACAATTTGGTTTGTTCTTTTTATTTTTTCCAAGAGAACCGACTTACAAGAAGGAAACATTTGAGAATTTAATTCTTTCTTCAGCATAAGAGGATTCTCTTTTGCTTTGCGTTGGTAAATATTAACAAAAGTTTCCAATCTGACTATTCATGTTGTGAATATTTGCTCTTCCATATAATTTACAATCAAAACATTCTATGACGTCAAGCACTTCTTCCGAAATGTTTTCTGAAGAACCCGAATAAAATAAATGCTGTTGGGGCCTTTGAAGATTTTTTTAACATTTGCTTGTTTTTCCCTTTGCCGTAAAATGAGGCCGTATAGTCACAACCAGTAAACCCAGTAAACGCATGAAAGGACGGCAAAGCTTTACACAATGTAGAACCTAGAATTTCGTGTATCTTTGTGAGATTTATGTATTTTAATGTCCAACTTCCATCCAAATATGTTTACCTCCATTATTGAACTTTTCAATATGTCCCAAAGCAATTACAGCAACGTCGGTGTCTGATACTCGTATCAAAATATTTTTAAAAACAATTTTGGATAAGTGGAATATTATTTTAGTGTCAGCTTCTTCTTGCTCGCAGTAGTATTCCGTTGATATTTCCATAATGACTTTTCCATTTTCTTGGTGAAATTTAGATGGCTCTATGATTAAAATAAATAAAGCAGCTTTTTTAAATACCTTAGAAAGTTTCGACAGGTGCCCTGAAGTACCGCAAGAAATTGATGCAGTTCTCGTTGATGGGTTCTTTTTTACATCTTATTAAGGACCCTCCAACAACCTTTGGAAATTGAGCTAAATTTATTTTAAGTAAAATATGTGCACTTAGAGGGAAACAAATTCATTTAATTTTTGACAAAATTGTTACGCGCGCCGGCTATAAAGGATGTTTTACGGGATAAGAGAGCTTTTACAGGATTCCGAACCGAAGAGTTTATCATTGGTGGATCTCAGCAACGTCGCCCTTCTAATTTTTTACATCTTTAAGACAAGATAACTTTAAGCAAGCTTTTGTTTGCTACCTTAACAATGAATGTGAAGATAACATTTGCTACTCAATACTTAGTAATAAAACGCTGTATGGTTACAGATGGAAATCAATGTAATAAATTTCACCAAAAAAAAAAAAATGGAAAAGTCATTAAGGAAATATCAACGGAATACTATTGCGAGCATGAAGATGCCGACACTAAAATAATATTCCACTTATTCAAAATTGTTTTTTAAATTATTTTGATACGGACATCAGACGCCGACGTTGCTGTCATTGCTTTGAGACATATTGAAAAGTTCAATAATGAAGGTAAACCTATTTGGATGGAAGTTGGACACATATCTAATAATACATTAAGATACATAAATCTCACAAAGATATACGAAATTCTAGATTCTACCTTGTGTAAAGCTTTGCCGTCCTTTAATACGTTTACTGGTTGTGACTATACAGCTTCATTTTACGTCAAAAAAAGCCATTTCAAATATTAAAAATTTGCTCTCTTGGAGTAAATAAAAAGAACAGACCAAATTGTAGCCATATGCAGTTATGCCATAGAGACACAACCATCTTTCTATGATCCACCAAGTAATGGATGGGTTAATAGGGACAAGTTTAAACCTCTTTGGATTAGTGGTCCATGAACACCTCAAGAATTTGTTGATATTTTACTTCTTAGTAATTAAAACAAAATCGCTGAAGCAGCGATGATGATTTTAGGTCAATTTAAATGTCGAGCGGGGAAGACAATGATTAACTAATATTTTGTTTTCGTCAATACATGAAGTATCTTTTTTCATGTAAACAATAACTATCTTTCGTTAAAAATTACATTAAAAACTACATATAGTCAACTTTACTCTAATAAAAATGAAAAATTGACATTTGTCAAAATTTAAATTAACAAATAAAGAATCTTACTACAATTTCTCGGAAAGTGTGCAGCATTGTTACACGCGGCGGTAAGCAGCAAATTTGTAGGGAAAACCTTCTTCATTTTAGTATTTACATAATAGTTTTTTCTATTTAAAATTTTAACAAATGTCAATTTTTAATTTTTATTTGAGTAAAGTTGCCTATAATTTTATTTGTTTCAATGTAGTTTTTACTACTCATCTTAAAAAGTAAGCTATATTTTAATGTTTAATTTATGTTTATGTCTAAAGGCTGTTTACACCATTTTTTAAACGTTCTGTGATATTATCCAAACGACTAATAAGCAATATGTTGTGATTTTTGAGGCTGAAAGTAATAAAACTTAAAGCTATTCCTTCAGTTAGTAAGCTCGAAAATAATAAAATTTAGGTTAGCTTTTCGGTTTTATTTATTAGTATGGCAGATTTATTTTCAATATATTTTAGTTTTTAGTTTATTTATAATGAATAATTAATGCCAATTTGTACAGGTCTAAACACGACCCAGGGTTGATTGATTGATGATTTAGCATTTTAAGTATAGGGTTATTCATTTTAAAGTAAAAATGGTCTTTTTTTAATTTCCCTGTATTTTTGTGAAAAACGAAAATAGCCATTTGAGGTATTTTTTTCCGTAAAATTCAAAAATCTCACCAAAAAAACATTTGAATTAAAAACAAAAGACTTACAGCGTGGTTGACATGTTTTTAAAATGGAATACCCTATATATTTTTATATCAATGGATAGAGCTCTTTACAAGGAATTCACTGCTATAGGGGTTGCTGGGTTTATTTCCAGCGGTTTCTTACAGTTTATTAAAAACAGTCCCGTAAGAAAATAATTTTTAAAGGATAGTTTTACCTGAAAAAGCTAGATAGGTATCATACATGATACAATAAACGTAAGGTATGATATCGCGCAGGCGACGATTCGTCTGTGACGTCATTGCGAGCTTTGTTTGGCGCGCCGGCCGGCATTTACAACATGAACGGACGTGTGCTTGGCATTTGAGATTCGTATGTTTTAGATTTTGTTGGCGTTACTGTTCCTTAGACGATGTTTGTTGGTATTTTTAATTAAAAAACGTTTAATTATGAGGTGTGCTGTGGACGGATGTAAGGTGGATAACCAAGGCAAAAACTTTGATAGGAATATAAGGTGTTTCACTTTTCCCAAAGACAAAATATGTGTAGTAAATGGGTTCACCTGTGTTTTCGTAAGGATAAATTTAATCAAACTTCTGCACGTATTTGCTCAAAACATTTTGAGGAAGATGACTATGTACAGGGGGGCCCGTTTAAGACGGGCCTATACCTTATCTCGAAGACTACGATGGTTGCAAAAAAATTAAATACAAAGGTTGTTCCTAGTAAAACGATCTTTACTTTTTTGTATTTTTTTAATCTTTACTTTTTTATATACAGGGTAGTCAAAGAAAGTTACACTTTTTTAAATGAAACGACCTATATTTTATAACATTTTTGGATTCTACTTAAAATTCTAAGCACATTAAATTTGATGTATGATGTTATACCTCTAGAGTTAGTAGTTTCACAGCTATAAACAGTTGAAAATCGGTACTGTGGCTTCTTTTCACATTGGTAGCAGGAAGACCATTAAAGATGGAGTAAAATTAATTCCACATTCCTATCTTAACTTTCCAAGAGCTATCTGATGGTGCTAACTAATGGTACCTACAGAGGTACCAGATTTGGTACCCATGGTACTACCTGCCAATGGTACCTACCGTGGTACCAGATTTGGTACCCATGGTACCACCTGCCAGTAGGACCTACCGATGTACCAGATTTTGTACCCATGGTACCACCTGCTAATTAGTACCGTCAGATAGCTCTTGAAAAGTTAAGATAGGAATGTGAAATAAATTTTACTCCATCTCTAATGGTCTTGCTACCATCAGGATTTGATAAATTTAACCATTTCTAAAAAAAGAAAGATGACTAAAATTGTAATTTAAGAAAAAATATTATTATCGATTTCCTTTTTTTTTGCTGTCGATTGGCCAATACTCAATAAACGTTTTTTACATAAAAGTAAAAGTTTATTACGTTTCTCAAAAGATGCTGTTTTTAATACAACTATTTTGATCCATTCAGCATAAAAGTTATGTTGAATATTATTTTTTTTATTAGTATTTTTATAGTATTAATATGTAAAAATTAGTTTTTAATTTCACCCAGGACACAAATTTTCTTAAAAATAGAGAAAATAGGTAAAACATAATGATTATGTGCCTATAAACGTATGCATTTCAATAGAAGCCAATCACGCAATGACGTCAATGCGCGGAGCGAACGAATTTGAGACGGTTAGGTATCATACCTTCCGTTTATTGTATCATGGGTATCATAGCTGTTTATTTGTCAAAGTCAAACATTTTACTTTTGCATGTATTATATTTGCAAAGTTTTATAAAGAGGTTTTCATCAGATGAGCGGCTTCAAATTATAACTTTATTTTACAAAAGTGGAGAAAATGCCAGCGAAACTCGACGAAGATACATTGCAAATTTCCACCGAAATATATCGGTGAAAACAATTTTAAATCTTAAAACCTTATTTGAAGAAAGAAAATCGTTACATATTAGAAAAAGGACTAAAGTAAGGAAAAGGAACCGGGATCGAGCTATTCTAAATTATTTTACCCGGAATCCCATGAATTCGATTCCTGATGCAGTCCGAGACTTACGGTATGGTCCTGCAAGAAGAAGAGTAACCTTTGCGACTATTCAGAGAACATTGAAATATTTTAAGTATGCCCCATATCGCATCCTTCCAGTGCAGCATTTAACACTTGAACAAAAGCAACAGCGCTTCCAATTTGTTTCTCAAATTTTAATCCGAGAACAAGATAATGATCTTGCACTATTTCAAAGAATTCTTTGGACGGATGAAGCCACATTTACTACATCGGGCATGTTTAACCGACACAATGCGCATTATTGGGCAGCAGAAAATCCCAGGAAATTTCAAGCTATTAAATACCAAGGAAGGTCTTCTCTTAATGTCTGGTGTGGTATATTTAACAACAGAATTGTCGTGCCAATATTCTACGAAGGATCCTTAACTGGCGGAAGATATCTCGATCTTCTTGAAAACGATATTGAGAACATTTTAGAAGAATTGCCACTCGAAACTTATCGCAATATAATTTGGCAACAAGATGGGGCGCCGCCTCATGCTGCTCGCCAAGTTTTGCAATTTCTTAACCAACGTTACAATGATTGGATCGGACGTTATGGAACTATTAGATGGCCACCTAATAGCCCCGATATTATAATTTTGGACACCTTTCTATGGGGCCACTTGAAGAATGTTGTTTACGAAAACAGGAATGCAAACACGGAAGAAATTAGCAGAAAAATTGTAAATGAAATCGATCGTCTTAACCAAGAACCCCAAATAATATTGACGAGTTTAAAAAGGTTAAGGAGGGGATACCGATCATGTTTCGAAAATAGTGGAGGCCATATAGAACATTTAAATTATTAACATTATTTTTATCGTTGTCAAATAGTTAGTATGTGTTATTACTATTACGTTTTACTTTGGATTTTATGTTAATAATTAATAATTAAGGTTTTAAGATGTTGTTTTTTGATGTTTGTCTTTGACAAATAAACACCTATGATACCTATCTAGCTTTTTCAGGTAAAACTATCTTTTAAAAATGATGTTCTTGCGGGACTGTTTTTAATTAATTGTAATAAAACCGCTGGAAATAAACCCAGCAACCTCTATATCAGTGAATTCCTTGTAAAGAGCTCTATCCATTAGTATAAAAATATATAGGCTATTCCATTTAAAAAACATGACAACCACGCTGTAAGTCTTTTGTTTTTAATTCAAATGTTTTTTTGGTGAGATTTTTGAATTCTACGGAAAAAAATACCTCAAATGGCTATTTTCGTTTTTTACAAAAATACAGGGAAGTTAAAAAAAGACCATTTTTCTTTAAAATGAATAACCCTGTACTTAGTTATAAGATTTATCATTACGCCCTCCACATCTTTTCAATAGAACACTTAACGAAATTAAGTCTCTTATTGTAATCAAGGCCGGATTACCCACTAGGCTATAGCCTAGGGGCGCCCAGGCAGTGGGGGCGCGATGCCCAATACCCTAAATTAGCCCAATGTTCCAATTTCTAGTTAAATATCAAAAGTACAATTATTTATCTATGAATCTATGTTCAGTACAACAATACACTATTTATTAAATTGAAAAGGTTTACTTAATAAAAAAAAATTTACAAATTAACCCATTCTTAGTTCCTATTTTTATAGCGGGCGCCGGCCGCAAGGCCTCGCCCTGTTAAGGTGATAATATTGTGATTTTACTATATAACTTTTTTTATGCCTATGTGGTAGGCAATTGATGCAAAAATAGAGTAGAAATCTTTGTCGGCAGGGCGTTCAGAGTTACGAACGCAAAAAAACTCTAGTGCTTTTAGTTTAAGAACTAAAATCGAAAAATCGGAATATCCTTTCACACTGAGAGCGGCTGCTGCCAATACCGATTCAATATAGGAGTTATTGCCGCTGCACTTTAATTTTATATATATATAAAAAAAAAAATTATGTGCCTCTTTTCTTTTTCTTTTTTTTTATGGCAGTGGCACACACACTAAAGGGAGATCCTATGGCGCTCGACGAGCGGTGTGTGTGCGAAGATGTTGATTGACACGGTTCTTGAATATTTGTAGGTCGTAATTAGTGGGAAACAGATGTCCTGGAAGTGAGTTCCACAGTGATGCAGTGCGCCAGACAAAGGAGCTCTGGTAAAGCGATGTTCTAGGCGTTTCTAGTTGTACGACGAACTGGTGCGCTCCTGCAGTCTGTCGGGACTGTCTGACAGGAGTTGCCAGGGGCGGGATTATGCGGGCCAAATCCTGGGAACATCTACCGTGAAAGTATCTGTAAAACAGAGACATCTCGGCCACATGTCTGCGATGTTCCAGACTATCCAGATTCCGGGTCAACTCCGGATCGCCGACAAGACGCACAGCCCTCTTCTGAATGGAATCCAGCAGCTTTAGGGTATGCTTTGGTGCGGCACCCCAGATATGTGAGCAATATTCTAAGCACGGTCTTATTTGCGCTTTGTACAGCAAGAGCAACTGCTGCGGTGTATAGAGTTTTTTGTTGCGAAATAGCGCACCAAGCTTCTGAGAGGCTGATTTTGCGATGTTAGCAACATGGTCATGCCATGACATATTGCTGTTGACCGAGACACCCAACAGCCCGATTGACGAGGATGAAGGGATGGTCGATCCTGCCATAATGATGTCCGGGCCCGCTGTATTGACCTTAGTAAACGTTGCTGCTTGGGTCTTTGCTGCATTGAACTCACCTTTATAAGCACACAACTGAAGTGAAACTTCTGAAAGAGATATTAGGAATTGGGTTTTTATTTTTTTAAGCTTTTTTTCTCAACTTTTGCCCCCAGTTTCGACACTTTCTTTTCATTTCCGCCCCCACTGATAACCCCGTACCGGGTCATCGCTTGTCCGATTTTCGCTCCGAGGCTCGGTTGCAAAAACGATTTTTTTCCCAAAATCCCCATAAATTATAGCCCCCCCCCCCCCCCCCTCCATATGATCAAAGCTAGCCCCCATGAGACGCCCATACCATAAAAATTTCAACCCTGTAGCTTTTCCTGTTTTCTCGAGATGAATTATTTTAGTTTTTCCTTCTCCCCCTTCTCCAGGCCCAACGGAAGTGGGGTGGGGTGGTTTACGGGTCCAGTTTTCGTCCAGGATCCTCATTTTACACCGGGTACATGTCCTGCTCTCTAGCTATAATGAAATTTGCTTCATTAAAGTGTTTTACTTCGATTTCCGTTTCATTTGATTTTAATTTTTGCGGACTCACCCTTGCTAAAGAAGTTTAACTTCAAAAATATTTTTATTTTTAACAAAAAAACGATGCAGGCCGCTACTCAACCCTTGCCAAAAAGCGCTAGGCAGTCGGGACTTGAGGAATAATTTTAGGCTCTTGTCACATTTATACAGATATAATATTTATATTTTTAAATTTTATTAGATGCAGTATGCAGTCATGAAAACGATATCACAAAAGAAGTGTTTTCATAAATCTTCATAATGTGGAATAATGTGGATGTTGCAATAAGAATGTTTTTAAGTTTACCTGCGGCAAATTGTTCAGGCCAAAGATCGATACACTAAATAGAGTGAAAAACCATATGAGAATCACAAGTCAACAAAAGGTGACAGACCTATCCATTTTAGCCATTAAATCGGAACTGGTCCAAACAATAGACTTAATTAATAAATTTACTTCAATGAAATGTCGAAAAATAAAGTTGCAAATGTTTCTTTTCAATAAACTTGTTTTAATTTTTGTTAAGAGACGATTTTTAATAGTGCAGTAAAACCGAACTATCAAAAACATAAACATGAAGATGAAAGGTGAGGGGGGGGGGGTCGCCGAGGACCCTTAATCCGGCCCTGATTGTAATTAGACCTTTATTAAGATTACAATATTCTTACTACGTTTCTTAAAGCCGCTACTTTGAATTCCTGTTGGCAACATTAGTCGGTAGGTATTTTTTATTGTCTGTTAATGTGAAAATGGTAAAGGCGCAACCATAACACTGATTAGTTATTAGGCCAGTACGTTACTTTTAAAAAAATTATGTGCTTTGTTTTTGATATTTTGTTAGTTTAGGTCTTATTGGTGGAATGCTGAATGCTACCATCTAAAAGTAGATGTATTCTGGGCTACTCACTTGCGTTTTTTATTTTGTTATATTTGTTGTGTAAGTTAATTTCAGAACGTCTGCAACAAAAATGCTACCGAATTTATCGTCTGCTAATGTGTCTTATGATTACTTAATGCTTAGTGAATCGATTGGTAAAAAAAAATATTTTGAGAAATGACGTTCACCAAAATATTATGTTCGCCATTTTAACACCTGTCTGCTATTCATTAAGATGGAGTAGAAACTTCTGCATGCATGTCGACATCAATATCGAAAGCAATACTTTAACACTGTTAAATGTTCACCTCTGGAAAATAATATTTACTAAATGTCAATTTATCATTTTGACAGCGTCTGCCAAAAAATTGCTGTCGAAAAAATCGTCTGCCTTTATGTCCTATCACTACTTGGTGACAGACGAATCGATATATAAAAAAACCGTTTTTGAATAATGTCATTCACCAATGCCTTATTTATGTAATGTTTGACAGGCGTCTGCTTTAGTAAAGCTGTCAAAAAATCGTCTGCCTACAAATATTTATTATATGTGGTAATTATCTTAACTATTTCATGAAAAATAAAAATTGAGAAATCTTGTTCATCAGAATTGAAAACAAACCCTTTTGGAGTTCACCCCTTCAGCTAAAGCTACCACTTTGGAACGGCAGACGGTCCATTTTGGTATGTTCGATTATCAAACACTTCTTCTCTATTGGTACAAATTTTGAAATATATCGTTCACCATATTGTCTGCCAGCTGCCCTACTATTGGTTCGACATAATCTTGCGGTAATACTTTTAAATCTCTTTAAAATTTAGGAGTGGCCAATAACTGTAGTCGAATGTGCCAATAACTATTGTATTTGAATTGCCAATAACTATGTAGTTTTTTATAACATAAGCCTTCCTACCCCTTCTGATAAGTCCATTCCAAGAAGTGAATTATTTTACGGATGTTCCAGAACAGCACCGCGTTTAGGCGATTGGAACCTGTGAAGAAATTGCCACGTTTCTTGATATTTTTTTTGTAGCCGGAAAGGTAGAAAAACAGGCTGAAACATTGCCTTTCATCAAAATGCTGAAAGGAGTAAAATTGAAGCACAATTAGGGCAGGAAAGACTAAAAAAAGGACGCAAGCAAAGGCGAATAGAAAAGAAATCGACCGTCAATGTTAAAAAGGGCGTGCAAACCAAAGAGATAATAATTAAGAAAAAAGTTCCAGGAGGAAGAACTGAATATCTAGAAAACCAAACTGGATTAAAAAACAAGAGCTTGTTGTATAGGGTCTTTAATTATATTTACGTGGCTCGTGGAGCCTTTATTCTTGAAGATAGAAAAAAAATAAACAAAAATTGTAGGTTCTTTCCTTATCTTTTGAAATTTTCAGGAAAAAAATATCGCATCAAAAAATGGAAAAATATAGGCAACTTCAACTTCTTTAAATGGAACAACCTGTATATTATGTATTATGCAATTGTGACAGTCCGTTTTGGCCGCTATACTCTATTTCGAAATGATGCGAAGTAATAAATCATTTTCTGATGGCTGATACATAGGCGTACATAATTACGTACATATACGTACATATTTTAAACGTTTACCTGTCCTAATACTCGGACTTTCCCAGCATTATATTTATCACACTTAGGTTTTTTTATTACTATTGTAAACATTCAAATTTGACGATTTTTTGTATGCATACCCTAAAGTTTAAGTAATTGTAATTTTTCAGTTATATTTGTTCTTCCGAAGAAGACACAGTGTGTTTGTTTCATTTCATAGTTTCAATTAAAATGGCTAATTCAGTTTTCTCTCCAGTGAAACGAGCGAGCAAATGTCCATATTTTCTGTTAACGAAAAGAATATTATTCTTAATGTATATGATATTTCACCGAGTATGTAGTTGACAAAATTGCACAGAAACGAAATATTA
>MU183629.1:97886-129751 GCA_016904865.1 Pissodes strobi | reverse complement strand
AACCAAAACTATCCAAAAGCACCAAAAAGGCCTAAAACGTATCGGCACAGATTAAAAATATTAGATTAAATTAAATTTAACCGAAGACTGGCGACTAACTTAAATTTAACAAAAACATTTAAACTGGTTATAACGTATCGCGACCGGTTCAAATGACGAAAATTGGAACTAACTGAAATTAGCCGAAAGTTGGTTAAACGACTAACCAAAACGAACCAAGAGTAAACAAAGGCACCAGAAAAGGCTATTTTCAGTTAGTTTTAATTTATTTTAGTCATTTGAACAAGTGCCGATACGTTATATCCAATTTTAGTGTTTGTGCTTGGTCACTAATATTCGGTTAATTTGTATTAGTTTTAACTCACTTCCATAGTTTTAATCTATTTCGATACGTTTTCGCTTGTTTTGATGCTTTTAGATACTTTTGGTTAGTTTTGGTTAGTCATTCAATCAACATTCGGTCACTTTCAGCCAGTTCCAATTTATTTTAGTCAGTTAAACAGATTCCGATACGTTGTAACCAATTTAAACGTTTTTGGTTAACTTTAGTTGGTCGCCAAAATTCGATTAATTTGGGTTAGTTACTTATTTAAAAATACCTTTAATCAGTTCCGATACGTTTTAGCCCTTTTTGCTGTTTATGGTTACTTTTGATTAGTTTTGGTTAGTCATTCAATCAGTTTTCGGTTAGTTTTAATTTTTTTCAGTCATTTGAACCGGATCCGATTCGTCATAACCAATTTTAAAGTTTTGGTTAATTTTAGTTAGTCGCCAAAATTCAGTTAATTACAGTTAGTTTCAACTTACCTTAGTATTTTTAATATGTTCCGATATGTTTTAGACCTTTCTGGTGCTTTTCGTTAGTCTTGGTTAGTCGTTCAATCAACTGTCAGTTAATTTCAGTTAGTATTAATTTATTTTAATCAGTTTCCGGTACGTTATAAACAATTTTACTGTTTTTAGTTATTTTTGGTTAGTAACCAAAATTGAGTTAGTTTTAATATTTTTAATCTATTTCGATACGTTTTAGCCCGATTTGATGCTTTTACTTACTTCAGGTTAGTTTTGGTTAGTCGTTCAATCAACTTTAGGTAAAAATCAGTTAGTTCCAATTTATTTTAGTCATTTGAACCGGTACCGAGACGTTGAAAGCATTTAATGTTTTTGGTCAGTTTTGGTTAGTCACCAAAATTGGGTTAATTTGGGTTAGTTTGAACTTACTTCAATATTTTTAATCTATTTCGATGCGTTTCAGCCCGTTTTGTTGCTTTTGGTTACTTTTTGTTCGTTAGTCGTTCAATCAACTTTCGGTAAAGTTCAGTTAGTTTTAATATATTTTAGTCATTTGAACCGGTTCCTGTACGTTATAAGCAATTTTAATGTGTTTGGTTAGTTGTGGTTAGTCGCCAAAATTCGGTTAATTTAGGTTAGTTTTAACTTAATAATTGTAATCTGTTCTGATAAGTTTTAGTCCGTTTTGGTGCTTTTAGTTACCTTTAGTTAGTTTTGGTTAGTCATTCAATCAACTTTCGGTTAGTTCCAATTTATTTTAGTTATTTGAACCGGTTCCGATACGTTATAATCAAATTTAATGTTTTCGGTTAGTTTTGGTTAGTCGCCAAAATTCGGTTCGTTTTGATTAGTTTTAACTTACTTCAATTTTTGTAACCTGTTCCGATACGTTTTAGCCCGTTTTGGTGCTTTTGGTTAGTTTTGATTAGTCGTTCAATAAACTTTCGGTTAGTTTCAGTTAGTTCCAATTTATTTTAGTCATTTGATCCGATTTCGATACGTAATAATCAAATTTAGGTTTAAATAAACAAACTAACACGATCTTCAACGCGTATGACGTCATGAATGTGGCAAATGTAGCATGCACCTTTTCACGATTTGAGGCTCTATACTAGGAAAACAGAAACATTCTCAATGTTAAAATGCATTTTTAGATTGTCAGACATGCAGAATTGATTGGTTAAAACAAAAGTTCCGATATCATAATAATAAAATTTTTTCCCATATGTGGCCAATATTCGGGCGGACACTGTATAACATTAGTTGGATTTAAAAAAGATTTAACTATAACATTGCATCTGCCAGTTTTGAGATTTAATCGAATTTCGTGCTCATTTGATTTTAGAATATGAAATAATTTTGGAAATAAGTGTGCTGGAATGTGCATTAAACAACATTTATACATACTTTTCAGGATCGCGGGGTAATTTAAATAATGATTTTACGCCACCGCTTCTAGTAGAACAATTCAAATAAAGGCACTTATAACCAGGCATTTTTACCAAAAATAAAATAAAGATTAATTATTTTTCGTAACACTCTCGGACTAAACCAAACGACTAGCGTGGCTCGCGTTTAGAATCACACTAAAGTTTGCCCTGACTATTTCTTGGGATGGCTGGCCATCCCAAGGAGGCGGAGCTTTAAACGAATTCGTGTTTCATGCATTAGGTGGGAGGTTTCGCATCTGGTGTGGGTTAATCTGGGGTAATACCACAGCTTATTCGAATAAGCTGTGGTAATACTAACGGGACAAAATTTAATGCAGATTTTCGATAATTCCGTTGTTTGATTTATTTGGCCTTTCCGTAGCGGTTTAGCAGCGAGGGCAAAATTTAACTGTTGATCATTATCCTGCTTTAACAAAGGCATCTATTGTTACAACCGTAGGTTGTAACTAATGCCAAAAAACCGCTAATTTCATGGAATTTATTTAATTACCGTTAGAATTGATGTAATGGGGAATTTTTGTTTTCATCTTTAATTTTAATGATTAATCTGCAATTAACTTCTAGTGATTCGTGTGGGTAGTTGATTTCAACTATTAATTAGACACTAAACCGGGAAATTCGGTTGTGAATAGTTAGGTAATGCAGTTATGTTTATTATTAGTTTTCGTTCCTAAGGGAAGCCATCTGTTCATGTAGTGCAGATTACATATTTTCGCATAATTTCATTTATTGTTGTTTACCTTGTTGAACTTATAACGATTAACGATTTATTAAAATAAAGATAGAGGCATGCTATCTTTTTGATATTAATATTGGAAGGTCGTTCGGACCATTTATTTGCCAAATTCGTCTAGTACGATGTTTTTATTAAAGTATATTTTACTGCTTTTGGTTCGCTATATGTACTGAACTTGTACTTGAACTTTTCTCTTGAAATATTAAAATTCAGGAAAGGATATGCTTTCTATTTGATAATAATATTGGAAGGTCATTCAGACCATTTATTTGCTAAATTTGTCTAGTGTGATTCATTAAAGTTTATTTTAGTGCTTTTTGTTTATTATTTAGATCATACTTGAACTCTTTTATCAATATGGTATGAACTTTATCTGTACCAGACTAGGAACAATCTATTTAATTACAACCATTTATCTTTTATTCTGTTCTATTGCTGTTATTTACTGCTTTCAACGATTACGCACGTTTATTTTGCTGTGTCAAACTCGGCCCAATTCTTGGACTGCTTATTTCCTCTTTCTAAAAGGCTGTAATGTTATTTTTAACTGATGATGTCGGCTTCCCTTGGGCGAACTGAACCTTTTTAGTTTTCTGCATAACTAATGTTAAGTTTTAGTTGTAATATTTCGATTGATCTAATATATTATTACGGTGGTGCTCTTTTTCCTATTAATTCTTTGTTTTTTTTTTTTACTTTTGGTTCGTTATTTAATTTGATTTAGATTTTTTTTTAATTCATCTCTTTAATCTGAAATTTAAAACGCTGCTAAATTATTCTGTTGAACGGAGATTATATAATAGCAATCGATTCACATATTGTGGTGACTCGTTACTAGGGAATGTTTCCATTCCTAGGGTCCTCTCACCTGGCTGAGATGCTGTAGTTTTGGCTTAGCGGAGCTTTGTAGACCACTTACCTGGCGTAATCGGACAGTCCATTGGACCAGCTAGACGTGTTGGACGACGGAAGTTCGTCCACCCAGCTTGGTTCCGGAATAAGCCGTCCGTGTTCACCTGACGATGAAACTTCCGTGAAAGCTAAGTGTTTAATATTTTTAGTTTTAAATGACTGTTTTGAAATTACTGTTTCTCCTTTTTTTAAGTTAACACCTTTACCTTTATAAGTACTTGCGCCCACCTGATCTCTGCGGTTTACGTGATCACGATCCCGCGCGGTAGACCAAACCAAAGAATATTATAGTACACAAGAATTTTCTTTGACCAAACCCAATTTTTTTTACTTTCCCATATTTCTCGCTGGGGCTCTTAGGCACTTAAGTGGTGCCTATTTCATCTTCATTTTTATTGACTTATGACTTAAATCTACATGTGGTCAACCACTGATAAATTTTATATGTTTTTTGCTATAGTTCATATTATTGGATAGTTTAGTTTTTTTACAATCGTTGATATCGCACCTGAATTTATATATGGGGGTGCGGAGGTCTTGCAGCAGGTTCCAGGAATAACGCGGGGATCTCCAGTTTGGTCCGGAACGAACTCGGTGGCGCTTTTCTCCGGTTAATTGAGCAGCGGGCAAATTACGCGCTCACTTTGCACCTTGCTACAAGGCCTTGCGTTCCGACCTGCCGGGTAATTATTTTCGCGGTGGATAACTGGTCAAATTCGATAAGTTTACACTAATACTAATCTCGATGGAACTCGTCACAGCTCCACGAGCATTAACAATCTTTTAATTTTTTTTAAATAAAAAAAATTATTACACAGAAAGGGCGTCGCACACTAAAACGAAAGATCTTTTTTCTGATTTCAAACATATATATGTTGATGATATTTGAGAGAGCCATTTTTGAGATATTTTTAGAAAACGTTCTTCTACCATCTGCCTCAGGTTTTTCTTTTAATAATATTTTTATTTTTCAGCAGGAGCATAGTCCAGTTCCCACATTCTGACAAGTATGTAGCTGGTTTGTAGACAAGAAACTCGAATGCGAAAGTTCAAAGAGCACTGCCAACCCCGTAGAAAACGCTTATGAGTTAATGGTAAAACAAAAATAAGGGAAAAATGTTAAGCCGGAACAGGAAATAAAGCTATGGCAAAAAGTACAAGAAACATGGAGTGAAATAATAGCAAATAGACCTGCACCCGTGCTTTGTCTATGCCAAGACGGCTGTAATTAGTGTTGGGCCCTAATGGAGCGCCTTTAAAATGTTAGTTTTTAAAATCCTGTAATTTGTGTTTAATAGTAAGAATGTTGAGTTGATGTTTTGTTATTTAGGCCCTATCCTCACGAGGCTACACAACATCAACACAACATGCAAACGATATGTCGCTCGGAAGTCGCCGCCGTGTATTTGAATCAGCGACTCTACACCACGCAGTACGACATGGAAGCGATACAACAACTGGGTTACATGTTGCTTGTTGCTTGTCAACATTTTTTTTCAGTTGCCTGTCAACACTTGTCGCGTGACATAGCAGCGTTTTTGGCATAATTATCAGTGAAAATGGCCGCTGAACGAGATATTAATTTAAAAATCACTACTGAAGTAGAAAGATTTCCATGCTTGTATAATTTATATTATACGTTATATTATAATTTATAATACAGATCGAAGCACTTTAACAAAAATGTTTGCAACGAAAGAACAGGGATACTATTGGCAGTAATTATTTTGCCTGAATTCTTTCGCTGCTACAAACAGTCTTCGCCTTCTGTTCCTTGCAATATACGGATGCACCCAATATTTTCTTCTTCTTCTCCGGTTTCACAAATACAAATACATAACTATGTCTTCTTCTCCTTCACTAGATGCTACGTCTTCTTCACTTTAAAAGAACTAGCAATGATTTTGTGTCACGTATTATGTCGTCCCGTGTAAATAGTTCGTGTTGGAAACATTTTATTTTGTTGCGTGGCCTAAATGTCGTGTTGATGTTGTGTAGCTTCGTGAGGATAGGGCCTTATAGACGGTATTAAAGCATATCTTGCTATTTATATTTTTTTAATTTCGCTGAATCTTAAGGAAATTATACAATTACGATTTTTTTTCGCTAACGAATAGTTGTGACCAATAAAATCCGGGCAGATATTTTTTTATATTGTAAATAGTACTTAAATGTTTGGGTTATATCAGAACTTGCCTTTGATATTTGTTACATGTCTCACAAAAACGCTTGGGTGAAAGGTCTCTGGTAGCAAAAAGCAATGTCTATAATATCAAATCAAAATGAATAGGTGTGGTCGACTACGAATTAGTACGGAAAATGAGGACAACGATATTATTGATTTCCTTCGAAATAATCGGTTTAATAGGCCAAAGAAGCAAAAATTAGAATTAGGGTCACCGTCTATAGATATTCTAATTAGAATAGTCTATAGATATTCTGACTAGAATATCTATAGACGGTGGTAGGGTAGTGAATGATAATGAGTCGTCACGCGTCGACTACATAACGCTTATGGCACTCGCAAATAGCGAGCCGCGGAGGGCCATGCAAAGCAATAATAATACATATTATATCACTTACGGATAGCCGCGGGTATGGCAACTGATCAGCAGCCTGACCAATAGCGCTTGGCTCTCACTTTACCGATATTTTTACGGTGCAATGCATGATACATATTGTATCCATGATACAAAGAAAAAAGACTTTGTATCATGTATTGGTATCATGGGTGCAATGAATTGCTGTTAAGTGCTCGGGTGGTTCAGTGGGTAGATGCTGGGACTGTGATACGGCGCGCGGCGGCTCGAGTTGCGATATTTCAGATACTAGTGCACTTGTGAACGCATGCGGTTTAGAGACCTGCAATTGGGAGGTATATAGCCCTCCGCTCGCTCCGAGGCTCAAGGAATGGAAAGTCAAGTGCTAACCCAAGAGAAACCCAAAAATCAAGAAAAAAACTGTTTACTTAAAAAAAACAAAACCGACGGGATTTGAACCCGGGTCGCCGAATTGAAGGCTAACCATGCAGGCCCCTAGACCATCTGCTAACTGACAAACAACTGGTTGCCTCACGAAGACATGGCGCCACCTCACGTAGTTAGCCAATCACGCTCCTCTCATTCACAAGTGCACTAGTATCTGAAATCTTATAACTATTTTTTTAAGGTTATGTTTGCAAAAAGGTTTTTTTTTTCTTCATTTTGGGCATGCCTTGGGTTAGTTTATATTGGTAGCGTGGTTGAGCCCCAGTAGCGAGCAAGGCGGGTCATGCGTGAAGTGAAATATTAGACATTCTAATAGTAAACAAACCCTTAAATAGTAGACACCCCAAGTAATTGGGTTATTGATCAGGCTCGTTAGTTGCCGAACTGCGCCTATAGCTCCAAGTTTGTCTACCTGTTCTTGTTGTGTCATTACGCAAGTCCGCAGCTTTTGCATCAAAAAGGTAGGTTCTCTATCTCTAGATTCTTCTTCGAATGTCCACATGGCAACAAACCGCGGGAGGACGTTGCGAAACATCGATTTTGAGGTAAAACTTTTCTTGGAAAGTTATTTTCAAAAAATTAATCGAATAGTTGAATAAATTTAAAAAAAAATCACTAGAAACGGGCATATTATTAAAAGTTTTCACTAAATCACTTGTTACGGTAATTTTAACAATTCCGTAACATCAGGTTGTTCCGAGTTCGCTTGTATTTATTTTTGAAATAATAACTTTCATCTTCAACCTATTTTGAATTACTGTCTGAACCGACTTGGTAGCAACGGTTTGGAAAATTGCGCATCCGCATTAAATAGTACGAAAATATTAATAAATACTGAATTCTTATGTTGCCCATCAAGTTCATTTAAAATTAATTTGTGTCTTTTAAATATATCAGTCGATAATTATCTAGTTAATATAAAATGAAAACTAATATTATGGGTTGAATCTACATAAATACAGCAGTAGAATATATTATTTAGAATTGTTAAATAATTTCAAATATGCAGCTCATATTTTATGCTTAAAGATCGGTCGCTTCGTACGGTGGAGAAAGATGAAACATTTGTGACGACTGCGCGTCCGTCGGTGCATTTTTTTTTGAGATGTGATTCTGATGGAAAGGTAGGACAGGAATTTTAGATCGATCTATCTTGTACTGACGACCAGGTTGAGGTGAGAGGTTGAGAAGGTAGACTTGACATTTTCATTATTTCTTGCGTTATCTGATTTTTATTTTAAGTTTTCTATATCAAAAAGTCTGTAGGCAGAATGAAGCTGCTAAGCTTGCGAATCTCTGATATCTGCCTATTATCGTTTCACATATCACGTGTCTTTTGCCGTGGCTATGTTTTTGTCTGTAGGGCATGTGGGTAAGTGGTTTTTTTGGAGCTCTTGGAGAAAAAAAAGGGGCTTGATCCTACAAAAGCAGGGGTTATTGAATTTCGGTTTTAAGTAAGCGACAGAACTGAAGAATCGATCAAATTGGCCGATAGGATTCAGATACAGGTCTAGTTGGTGGTAGCAATTTTTAGAAATTAATAACCAAAACTGTCTATAGTGTGGGAGGCTCAGTCTAATTTTATTCGGTATTGTTATCGGGTGTTATGAGTTATATGGGGAATCAGAGTTAAGCTTCGTTAGCTATTATTCGTCCTATATAAGCATTTAATCGTCACTTCGTTATTTAAAGAGCACCTTCTCAAGCCCTTCTCGACCGTGGTGGGTACAAGATCATAATTGTTTTGGTTCTCTATTTCTATTTAAATGTGTCATTACCTTTATTTTTGAATTAGACTGATTTTTGAGTTAGAAATTATCTTTCAGGCAATAATTGCATTCTAATTATCTGCTTAAATTTATTGATTTCACTGTTTTTGCCTGATTATTGTAATTGTTTTTTTTGCTTGATTGAAATACTGTTCATGACGATATTTCTTGGCTTTATTATAGTTATTATTTTTAATCTAATTTAAAACCATAATTGTCTACAGTCTAAAAAATTCTGTGCAAATTGGCGGAGGCATATTTAATTAAACTTCATAATTAATTAAACATCATAATTCTCCTTCAGCGTGTTTTGTCATTTTTCAGCATTGTTAATTGAGAAGAATTATCTCTCGCTATCTCTTGCCAAGTTCTGTATTAAAAACCTAAGCTTAGACAAGCGCCTCTCCGCCAAATTGAAACATATTTGTAACAACATTCTTGGTGAACTCTTTAATTGCCTTGTACTGTTTTTTTTTCATGCTACTGAGTCCACACGCACTAGGCCTACCAGGACAGCTTCCAGTGACGTCACAGGACAGATCCTAGGCACTACAGCAACTTCCAGTAACCCTCTCCAGGAAGCTCGGAGGAAACATAACGTGATTAAAGGGCAGCTATCACCAAGAAAATTCAATAGAATCTTAAGTTTCAACTGTTATTTTTGTTAGAAGGAAATAGAATAATTGTTTTTTGAAATTTCCAATCTTTTATTTTGCATCTTTTCACAACAACTACACTCGGAAATAAATTTTAATCAGCATACTCCGAACCTATACACCCTGAGCTATCTTTCAGTTTATATTTTTAGCAAATTAAAGTGGTTATTAAAAAGGAAGTGCATTTATAGTTTCTAGTAACAAATTGGCTTTTATTTGAATTATAGTAGTAAAATAATTAATATAGTTAATCAACTAATGAATATCTTAACAAATTGAATTTTATCTTAACACACTATATTACACAAAAATCACTAGATCTAGTGAAATTTCACTAGACCTGGCAACACTGGATTGAAACTCGACTATCGCTCATTCGCGTAGATAGCGTGAAATTAATTTTTTCTGGAAAGCAGCTAGTGTATCTTACTTTAAGGTTTGTTTATTTTAGCTTTAATTTTTGTTTTTTCAAAAATGTGTTTTAGATTTTGTGGGCCTTTTTTGGCAAACCATGTTTTGTGACGTTGTATTGCAAATTTGAGATTTGGCGGTCCGATTTTCGGTTTTCCAATTATTACGTCAAATGTGCGCTTTTTCAAAATTTTGCTTTGATAAACGGGGGCTCTAAAAAGATTAAACTTTCTGAGTACGTATCTTTTGACGGTCTCCGAACCTGGTATATTTTTGGAAATAGGGTCACTTTAGTTTACTAGGAGATTCTGTTTGAAAAACTCGCCAAATGCTTCTCTGTTTCGAAAACGTCGGGAAAATGTACTTTTCAGCAAAAATGTAAAAACATCGAGTTATTATATTCTTATTTTTTTTTTATAAAAGCCGATTACTTGACAAGAATCTACGCCAAAAACTGTATTTTATATAGGGTGAGCTAAATCGAATAATCTGGAGCAACCAAACTTTCGTACATTAAATATATGAGACGGGTAACAAAAAAACACATCGATCCGATTGAAAATGTCGGATTGGTGATTTTATTTAATTTTTAGTTTGTCAACGCATACCTAGTTTGAATAGTTGATGTTTCTTTTGATGCATTGTGGTAAATTTGAATGAATACGTCTTCTAATATTTTGAAATGACGTCTAAGCAGATTTAGGGCCTTTACCACCGAACATTAACTATGCAATAAGAAGAACCACTCAACCGCGGCAGCTTTGATGTGCGTGTTCAGAGAGCGCTATAAAGGACTCGTAGTTTTTGCCTGGCTGCTTGGTAACGATTGGAGGACTCTCGCGTGTCACCAAACATCACAGTCGGTGGCCGTGTCAAAGGTCGCCTGCCAATATCCTGCTAGTTTCCGCGCGGGGACGGAGACACACCGTTGACGTGCCGCCGCGGAGAGTGAACCTTCTTATCGTATAGGTAATGTTCGGTGCCTCTGCTTTGAACATCGATTAGCCACCTCAAGCACTTGTTAAATTAATCAATATTTTGAATGTGTCAATAGGAGAAAGTCGGGCAAGACGGGGTAGGCGGGCAAAACTGGTTTTCAACATTTAAAACTATACCACTAACGACATCTATGTGTTTTTGGGTTAATTAAATTCCTTACAGTGCCCATGACTGCTTTAATAGAGTTTGATTGAAGCCGTCAGTCCAAATAGATCTGCCGAAGTAGGTGCAGTGACTTAATTTTGTATGTGAAATATAACCGCGGTCGGACATTTTACGCAAGGTAATTTTATCTGTTTATATATTTTGACGAAATTGTGTGATAATATTCGTAAACTACACTATTTTAAGCTTAACTTGTAATAACTTAAAAATACAACAAGTTATTAATTTTTATTTTGTACTTTTTATAAAAGTTTGCATGTCGGGCAAAATGGGGCATGCCAAACTGGACTACCCCATTTTGCCCTAATTTTTTTAAGTTCTGCCTCTTATTGTCATTGTTAATAATAAATGTTTTCATTGTTTTTAGATGGTGTTTAAGTACAAACGGACCACCAATAGGCAGAGTTGATCAAAAATAAGGATGCAGGAAGCTGTAAAAGCTGTAGCCTGAAGTATTTATTTCGAGGACGAAGTAAGAATGTGGTTTAGGACCAACCCTGGCCGAGTAGCTACTTTGCACCAACTGTCTGCATTATTTAGCGCTGCTTTCATAAGAGCAGCTACAATGCCAACTGCTATAAATGTCTTTAGAAAAACCGGAATATGGCCTATGAATGCAAGTGTTTTTTCTGATGCCGATTTTTTACCATCTGTTGCTACCGAAATTGAGCATAAAGAGTCAACATATTTAGAAAAATGCAAGGGTCTCCCAGCAGTTGATTGTCAAGCGGGAACATCTAAAATTAGTGTTGCCCGAAAACAGGATCCTAACCATAATTCTAGCACTACAATTCAGCTGCATAAATCAGACAACAATACTTCGCCCATACCAACAACTTCAAAAAGTGACATTCCTGATGTAAGTGAAAAAAAAAGCAGAGAAATCTGAGACCCTTTCCGCAGTCCATCCTCAACCAAGCACATCTCGAATAAAGGATTATACCTTTCCACTTTCCAGTCCAACAGCTATCATTCCGATTCCACAGTCTAATCAGATCAAACGAACGTTACGAAGAAACAAAGGTAAAACCGTTGTTTTGACCTCCACCTCGTACAAGGACGAGCTTGAGCAGTCGGTTGAAACCAAAAATAAAAATGCCTCGAGGTGGATGGCTGTAAAGAGAAAAATAGATGATCAAGGAGACGCCAAGAAGGCCAAGGGAAAAACATAAAAAAACGAAAGTTATTCGAAAAGATGATTCAAGTGATAGCGAAATTAGCAATGGCAGTGATGCGAAATGCCGTAATTGCGGAGACCGTTATTCTATATCTTCCGAAGGATGGATCGCTTGTGGCGTGGCATATGTTTACGATGGGCACACAATTCATGTTGCCGGAGTCGACGATGAAGACGACGAGGCTACATTAATATGTGAATTCTGTAGCTAAATCGCTATTTTTTAGTTAAAACTTGTGAAACCACATTTTGCTCTCCCGGGCAAACGGCTTAATTCACATTTCTGAAAAATTTAGATTTTTTATTTAAGTGTTAAACTATTTAACCTAAACAGTTTCTATTTGTGTTTCTTTAAGGTCATTCTTTATAGAAAATTATATGTTGTTTCTACAAAGCTGTTTGTTATATTTTAAAATCATTTTCAAAGTTCGGTACCCCATTTTGCCCGGCTTTCCCCTAACAGTATCACATTAATAGATGTGGGATATTCAGAATACTGACTAATTTTGTAGTGACTAATCGAAGTTCATAGTAGTGCCCCTAAGTCACTTTAAGGGCTCAAATTCTGATTAATTTAGCAGTTACTAATACGAGTTCAAAGTGATGCCCCCGTCACTTTAATGACTCGTTAAATTAATCAGTGTTTTGAATGTGTCAATGCCAGTATGTCACTAATATTCAAATCACTGTTCAGTTTAGCACTGACTAATCGCGGTTGAAAGTAGTGGCTAGTGGCCCTTATACATTTAATTACCTGACACCTCATTGAAAACGGTGGAAAGCTCAAAAAATGTGTCAGGATCGGAAAATGTGAAAATGTTGCTGATACTTTTGGCATTTCGATGCGTACAGTTTTTGTGGCAAGTACTTAGATTTATTTGCCTGAAATTCCATTTAAAACGACTTCTAGAGAAAGTTTCGGACAATTAATGCCCAGTTTCTTAAAGTATGGATAACTTTATTCTTCAAATATTCCCTATGACAACGATTGTTAATACAATTATAACCATAGTAATTATAGGCTTCATAACTTTATACACTAGATATCTGGTACTTCAGAAACCGGGCATTAAACATTTTTCAAGCGATAAGCAGCAGTTTTACCAATTTTGTGGGAAATTTCGAGGTAAAATTTCAGTTTAAACATCGAATCTGTGGCAAGTACTTTCGAAATATATAACAGAAAAAAATACTTTTATTTCATAACATTAATGTCACATTCTCGGAGTTTTGAGATCTGTGGCACGGTCTTAAGCACACATTTGAGCAGAACTTGTGTGCATAGGTTCTAGTGGAATGTGATATTTACAATTTTCCAATCAAACTACAGCGATGGAGTTCGAGTTTATAGGTCCCCAATGACCACGGTCAGACCGTGCCCAATGACGGGGGATGGGTGATAGAATAAACATGTTAAAAAGCGAAGGCATTGGATCTTGTTAATTCATTAATGTGAGATTTAATGCAGATTCCTATATAGCCATATTATATATCATGATATATGTTATATAGTAGAGTGCTACTTATAACTTATCTTGACTTCTGTGGGCACCTCGGGGTTACAAGCTGAAATTTTCACAGAATGAAGGCTTTATTATATTAATTCAAAATCCGAAGGTAATAAAAAATCATAACGGGCAAAAGGGCAGTATACCTAAAAATCGAGATTATTATATGAACGTGTAGGATATTAAATTATGAATGTTTTCATATATAATTCATCTACATTTTTGTACGAATTATATTTTTTATCCTTGCTTGAAATATGCAGATTACATTGGCCCTTACGGAAAAATAAATCAAAAAATTGAAATATCTCGCTTCGAACCTGGGCAAAATCTGATTGAAATATACTCATTTTTGTATTCACCTCGCATTCTCTCCGAAATGAAGGCTCAAATCAAAAATTTTTATTCCTGCAAAAAGTTTGCCTTAAGTATTTAGAATACATAGGTGCATGAATAAATTTTTTTTCTCTCAAATGGTAATGGAAAAATAGAATTAAATGTACAAAAAGTAATTTTCTTCAAGCAGCGACCGGCCGATCTCTCGCTTCCCGAGCACTCTAGTATCTCACTTTTCTTCATAGTTTTATCTCTCTCGCGCCTATTATACAATACAATAAGTGCTTTTACACCATTACGGGTTAGAATACTAATAATAATAATAGCTATTATTAATTGAATAAAGTCAATGAAGACATTTTCGATTATACTGAAATTTATTTTTCCTATACGTTGCTAGGTAATAAAGAAGTAGAAAACAAATCATATACTTAATGCAACTGCTATTAAAAAAAAAGACTAGCTTTTATTCAGAATAGAAAAACTGAAAACGTAAAATATCTTTATAATAACAAAATCTATTTATCTTCAGTGTCTGTATCTTATTAAGGAATATTTATCCAACCAACTAACCCAAACTAACCCAAACTAACACAATGACTTCAATATTGCCTTCCAGTATTTTTTGTGCATGATCCTATGCAACCTATTTAATTTCTTCTACGTCTACAAGCTTGCTTCCATACAATCTAATAAAAAATTATTTAATTAAGTTTTATTATGTACCTGTTTAATCTAATAATAATTTACCTTTCTTTACATCCACATGCAATAAATACTTTTACATCCGAAGGAAATGCTGGTGTTGTTAAAATTGAGGATAATTTGGATATCACCTGCCTCCTCAAATTTCCATCCGCATTCTGTCACCTCTGGTAATAGGGGATTTGGTTCTAAAGAACTGAAGCACACCTTAGTTTGATAATGTGCCCTCATACTGCGAAATTTTAAACTATTTTTTTGTAGGGGCTAGTTTTTTCAATTAGCGATGAATAGGCCAATAGTGTCCTGAAAATGTTAATAGACGAAATGTTTGGATTTGTTGAAAATAATTTTATGATAAATTTCTTTGTTATTGAACATGCCATCTGAAAATTCCTGGACCCAATACCGTCTAAATAATCGGAATAATTTAGATACATTTTCCAACATTTTATTTTTCCTAATCCTGAAAACTGGCTGGTTGTATGACAACCCGTTAGAGCATGAAATGCAGGTAATTTTTTTGCAAGTTTTTCTTCTAGGTTGATGTCATGAACGGCCACATATCGCACCGAATTTCCTCTTCCTCATTTTACCCAAAATTCTCTAGATATATGTATATTTTTAATATGTACCAGAAGTACAAGTACATCAGTGTCATTGGAGTCCACGATGAATGTCAAATAATACATACAATGTTTAGCAGAGAGTATAATGCAACAAAATCCTAGTATCAGCTTCTTCGTGACTATAGAGGATAGTAATTTGTTGTCAATTGGTTCGCATTTTGTTTTCTTATCAAAAATATTGGTAAATCCCCCACTATAGTTGCGAACTTGAAATTCTTTTTATAAGAGTGCTCGTTCAGATAAAAGGTTCGTTAACTGTTTTTTTTTTTAACTAAAAACAGAGTGGATAAATAAACTCCACTGTTTTGAATGTAAAAAGGTAACTTATTATTAGATTAAACGGTACATAATAAAACTTAATTAAATACATTTTTATTAGATTTTATGAAAGCAAAGCTTGTACACGTAGAAGAAATTAAATAGCGTGCATAGGATCATGCACAAAAATACTGGAAGGCAATATTGAAGTCATTGTGTATATTCCTTAATAAGATAGACACTGAAGTTAAATAGATTTTGTTATTATAAAGATTTTTTACATTTTCAGTTTTTCTATTCTAAATAGCTAGTCTTTTTTTTTAATAGCAGTTGCATTAAGTATATGATTTGTTTTCTACTTCTTTATTACCTAGCAACGTATAGGAAAAACAAATTTCAGTATAATCGAAAATGTCTTTATTGACTTTATTCAATTAATAATAGCTATTATTATTATTAGTATTCTAACCCGTAATTTCCATCCGCATTCTGTCACCTCTGGTGTAAAAGCACTTATTGTATTGTATAATAGGCGCGAGAGAGATAAAGCTATGAAGAAAAGTGAGATACTAGAGTGCTCGGGAAGCGAGAGATCGGCCGGTCGCTGCTTGAAGAAAATTACTTTTTTACATTTAATTCTATTTTTCCATTACCATTTGAGAGAAAAAAAAATGTATTCATGCACCTATGTGTTCTAAATACTTAAGGCAAACTTTTTGCAAGAATACAAATTTTTGATTTGAGCCTTCATTTCGGAGAGAATGCGAGGTGAATACAAAAATGAGTATATTTCAATCAGATTTTGCCCAGGTTCGAAGCGAGATATTTCAATTTTTTGATTTATTTTTCCGTAAGGGCCAATGTAATCTGCATATTTCAAGCAAGGATAAAAAATATAATTCGTACAAAAATGTAGATGAATTATATATGAAAATATTCATAATTTAATATCCTACACGTTCATATAATAATCTCGATTTTTAGGTATACTGCCCTTTTGCCCGTTATGATTTTTTATTACCTTCGGATTTTGAATTAATATAATAAAGCCTTCATTCTGTGAAAATTTCAGCTTGTAACCCCGAGGTGCCCACAGAAATCATTTTACAGAAGGCTTTTACTGCGTTGGGCACTCTACTAATAAGTGTTTTAGTACTATTTGGAAGTAACAGTCGTTTTAGTGAATTAACGTATGCGGCTACTTGAACAGACAAGTAAAATTAGGTTAGTACGTTACCATGATACAAAGAATCTTCGTATCATGGTACGTTAGTAGTAGTAGTAGTAGTTAGTAGTAGTTCAACCCTCTGTTGGGCTTTGCGTGAGCAATTCAGCCAGTAATAGACCCATGCCCGGGCTGCATTTTTCTATACGCCAAGCATGATCGCGAATCGGGTGACGTCGAAGTTCGGGTACTAAATGCCATTTGTGATCGCAAATCACCCGCGCTAAACAGCACATGTTGTCGCAAATTCGCGACTCTGCAATATAAGCTAATCAGTTTTAAAGTTCAAAGCCTTGTCAAAGCATAGAGTAGAGCTTATGTTTTTGTTTTAATTTTGAATAGTTTCGCTTGTTTCCCAGATGGCTATAGTTATCGAGGAATTTCTGAACAATCGTTGAGAATAAATTTAAAAACAAAAGAAAAGGTTGAGGTAAGTACCGGAATTTAATTATGAAAGTTTTTGTTGAAGCGTGTCTTATTTGCTATGTACTATGTAACAATTTCACTGCTACTTCAGCATGATCAAGATTTAACTAAAAGTCTGGACGAATACATACTAAATCGAATATAAGATAAGTAAGGTTTTGTGGTCTGAAAAATTTTGAATATTCAAAACTGTAGTGCAAAAGCAGTTTGATCAAACACACTATATATCTATAAAGATGCTATTTTGCTAGTTTAGTTAGGTGTTTTGCCACACATTCGGGAACAAATTAAAAATAAACCTTTGCGTCAAAACGGTACTGACAGGCGGCTGTTTTTATTTTTATTTTTGCCTTATCTTTTACTGAAGAAAATTAAAAAAATGTAGCACATAATAAAATTATTACTTTAATCCAAAGACTTTTGGATTAAGTACTAAATAAAATCTATGTGAAACGATATGTTCCGGATGAAAAAGATGTTGATCTCTACAATATTACAAAAACGGGGCACATGCAATATACTGTTTTAAATTCAGATAAAAAAGACGTATGTATATTTTATTGATATGGAAATTTGCATATATTCTTATCCCCAAGGCAAAACTGGGAAAATGTGCAAGCATCAGGCCGGAGTCATAAAAAAGTTCAACATTAATAGTGCTTGCAACATTTTTTCAGAACAGCAAAAAGAAATTTTATTTGAAATTGCCACAGGTAGTGAACCACCTTTACATTTACTTTAACCTTTACTTCTTGAAAATTCTTCTTGAAATGGTTCAGTTGGGTAAAAACAAACATTTTGTTGTTAGTGTGCCAGTGCTGTTGGACTGATAATTTTAATGGTCTGATGATGCCCTTAAAAAGGCGAAACATGTCACCCTACTTTTAATTAAAAATATAAATGCGATACTGTAGATTTTCAGATCTTTTTGTTGTTAGTGTGCCAGTGCTGTTGGACTGATAATTTCAATGGTCTGATGATGCCCTTAAAAATGCGAAACATGTCACCCTACTTTTAATTAAAAATATAAATACGATACTGTAGATTTTGAGATCTTTTTGTTTTATTGAGTTTTGATAAAAACAGTATCTTTGAGATTTATGGATGAATTTTACGATTTAAATAATATTATTGAAAACGAAAATACAGAATTATTAAATAAATGGAAAAATTTCATAACTGATCTGGACAACAGAATTATAAAAAATCTTAAAGATGACCCCAAGAATTTTTAAGGTGGAGTCATAACCTCCATTCAGAACTACAAAAAAAAATATGAATAGTTCATCTTCTCTTTTAAGTGGACTGTACACAGCGTTTAAAACTTGCTCATCATCAAAAAGACAAATGGTACACACAACAAGAAAAGGTGTGAAAATCTCTGCACAGCCAACTAGTGTGGCCAGAAGAAAAACTACATTTACTGGCAGAAGGCGGTTTCAGTCTGGGAGGAATCCTACTAACTTCAAGAACAAAGCAAATTTAGCTCCTCATAACTTGGGTACTTGTGTAAAACAAAATGTATCTCTGAGAGCTCGAAAAATTGCAAAGTAATTATTTTAGGTGCGTTCTTTAGCTTATTTTATTTATTCTGCAAGTTTTGCTGTTTTTAAGATGTACTTGAATACAGCCATTTGTTTTCTTTAGTTTTATGGTATGATAGTTTATGTCGTCAAATAAATAAAAATGTTCTTAAAATGCTAAGTACTTAAAATGTAAAAACTTGTTCTTATAGAAAGTACTAACTTAACACTGCCAAATTATATGACCAGAATATGATTAAGAATTATTATTTTTACTCTTAACGTGTATAATTAATATTACCCTCTTTCACAGAAAAATCACGCTTTTTTTCAAAACACATGCGAAGATTAAACACGAGAGCTCAAGTAAGTAGAACATTCTCTATATAAAGCAATTTTGTTTCATACTCATATTTTATAACTAGGCTGTAGGAGTGTACGTTGTTAGCGACAACGTGTGCTGTTTAGCGCGGGTGATTTGCGATGACAAATGGCATTTAGTACCCGAAGTTCGGCGTGACCCGATTCGCGATCACGCTTGGCGTATAGAAAAATGCGCCCGGGCTTAGCAAGCGCTGGAGCGACCCTTCCAGATTGATTACACCCTGGTGGACAGAGATACTATTTATAGATCCTCCAGTACGTCGAGTATATACTCCTGGAGGCTCCGACTTGTACATGCACGACTTATTTAAGGTTTGAACACCACCGGCTGGACGTTCAAAACATTTAAATCTTGTATATGCACGGCGGTTATTTATGGCTCAAAGCTCCGGCTAGACGTCCGATTCTTCCTCAGGGAATCAAAACGGTCCCCGAGCGTTCACCAAACGCCCCCCCCCCCCCCCCCCCCCAAACTGGTGACGAAAACAAGTGCTAACTCAACCGAGAACGTAGCGGAAGTACCAAAATTAGGTTAGAAACTTATCAAGCCAATTGGCTGACATCTAATCCATTATTCTAATAGGGATTGGCGGGTGGAGTAACTTGATATTCCATATAAACAGTAGCAGCGTATGATCGCAAATACTATTTCATTTCATAATCTGGAACATGATAAGTCTATTGATACTCTAACTCCAATCACTTGACTACTCGAGCCATGAGTTTCCCTTTTGCCGACGAGCCTCCCTCGCCCACGAAACTGCTGGCTCGGCCGGGCAGTCCTTTCGCTTCGCAGTGGTTTGGTACGAGATAACAAGTAATTAACGACCGCATCCCATAGAAGCCGGCTTTTAGAAGAACTTCAAAGGAGTGATCGACCTCTTTTGAATATCTCTTAACTTATATGAATTTATATGGACGTTATATGCTGTTATGTAATAGTAATATATATCTAAGTATATTATATTTTATAAAAATAATTGTTAGGACCATCGAAGTTATTTTAATTAAGAGCACTCAAGCACACTGTCATCTTTTTAGAAACATCCGTTTATTAATCTTAAACTATATAAGGTTTTCTAAAAAAAAATTTAAGACAATTAAAGAAGCGTCGAAGCCCTAAAAGTTCTACAAAGCACATGTATATCGCGTTTATCCAAGCAGAGTAGTGGATTTCGAATTTAGACGGAAGGAATATGTCCACATTATGTTTACATGAGCAAGACTAGAATTACGATGGAAATTCTAAATTTTTAAAGATATTTAGTTATACCTAATATGTGTTTCTATACTATACAAAGCAAGAAAGTGTGTAAAAAAATAAAATACCTATAAAATGATGAAAAATAAATTTGCAATGACCAAAGTAAACTAAATCTAACAAAATATGCATAATTATTGTGAAAATCAATCATAATATTTAATAACGGCATGATTAAAAGAAATAAAATGACAAAAGTGATTTAAAAAGTCTAAAATCTAAATATCTTCTTGATTAATACTTTTGCTTTCTGAAAAAGACAAATCTTCGTCGGATTCATTCGACACAGAGATTACTATCGGTTCAATATTTAATAAGTTCAATTTGTTTTCTACCTCCCATGCCTCAGAAATCATTTTCTCTGTGTGGTTTATGTAATTTTGACAATGCTTTTGCCGTGCATTTTCTACTACGTTATTCCATACATTTAAAATTTCAGCAGGTGACCCTGTGGTTTTAACAATAGCTTCGTCATAACGTCTTTTAGTCTCTGACCACACTATTTCGATGGCATTAAAATGACAATGATAGGGTGGTAGCCAGAGCACACAATGGCCATGCTCTGCAGCGTATTTATCCAAATGATAATTTTTTCCGGCATTGTTTACTCTTCGACCAAATTCCAAACAGCATCTTTTAAGAGATTATTTGAAAAGGGATATTCTTATTTCCAAGCCATTCTAGAAAACGTTTTTTGCTCCAGCTTTTTCTCGGAATTTCTTCTTCTAGACGACTATGATAAGTTGCGTTCTCCAGTATAATTAAGGATGATCTTTAAATCACTTCTCAAAATGTACGGCATTCATATTATCGTGATAATTACATTTAGAAATTAGGAATGCATTTGTTACAAATCTATTTTTATTTCCGGCATGAACAATAACGTACCGTATCCCACTTCCAGTTTTTAAAAATTACTGTATTTACTATCATCTTGCCACCAGAGGCGTATTAACACTTGAAAGCGCCCAAAGCCCTGGGATATTTTTGCGCCCCCCTCTTCTTTTTCATAAAGACAAAAGTGCAAAACAAAATCATTTTATTTTCAAATTAACACTATAAGTACATCAGCAGTATATGGAGTTTAGATATTACATATATATTAAAAAAAATACAAAGTTAAGAGCTAAAAGGAATACTTTTGAGAAAAAAAAGGGGACGTTAAGAAAATATCTTTTTTCTCGATTTATTTGCTGCAAAAACTTCAATTATTTCTGTCGCGTCTAGATTTTTAAGCAGGTCTGACTCTATTGACATTAATGCTAAGTCACTAAGTTTGGAATCGATTAACTTGGATCTTAAGTAATTTTTAACCCTCTTAAGAGTCCAAAAAGATCTCTCTCCTGAACAGTTGGTGACTGCTTTAGATATAAACAATCTTAATGCTATCTCCAAGTTTGGAAATATTTCAGCTATATTTCGCTCCTTAAGTGATTTCAGTAAATTACTTGGGTCCAGCGGAATATTTGGAATACGTTTAACTTGAAGAATCTCATTTTCTATGTGAACATCGAGATCATTTTTATAAGTATTGATCAATCTCAAGCAATCTTGCTTAAGATCCTCATCACTCAAAATGGTTAGATTGGTAAGAAACCCAAACTCTTTATTTACTTCTTGGTATGCCTTTTTTCTCTTTAACAGCTCATTGATCAATTTATCTATTAAGGGAAGAAATACATTTATTCGGAATTTTGCTTTTCCGTCTATAAAATCTGTTTCATTTTTTGCTTCGTCAAAAGATGATTTCTTTTTCTTTTCCTGGATATATCATACTGAAAAATATTATTTTGGCATAAGGTAGCAGCTTCAGTAAGAAATGATTCAAATTGATCGCGTATATTAGTTAAATACCCGTGTAAAGATTCATATAACCCAAGCACTGATTGTAAATCGATGTTAACCGCTTGGAGAGCTTTGCTTGTTTGATTAAATCTTTCCAATATTTTATGCCAAAAACAAGTCATTATTGCAACTTCCAACTGCTTTAATTTATCTCTTAAATTTTTTGCTTCCGATCTGGTGGCAGATTTTTGAGATTCATCCTGAGCTATTGACAGCAAAACCTCAGATATTTCATGATATGATGTGTATAATGCTTTACTAGCATCTGCTCGTGCACTCCAGCGCGTAACTGATAATTTTTTAACGGAATACTTGGACTCAAGCAAGGACCATCTTTGTGTTGATACCAAGAAAAAGTTGTATAATTCCTGTTCCACACCAAAAAACGAAGTGGAAGTTACACTAAAGTCAACTGACGACGTTCCCACTAGATTCAGTGAATGGGCTGCATACCGAACATACGTCGCCAATGGATTAATATCTTTAATTCTTGCTTGCAGCCCTGTATAGCAACCAGGCATGTTAGCAGCATTGTCAAAACTTTGTCCTCTACAATCCATTAGATCAATTTGTAACTCTTTTAATTTTTCGGTAATGGCCGTAAATAACTGTTCAGATTTATATCCAGCATTTGGTAAAAAACAAATAAATCGTTCAATGGGTGTGCCATCAACGAGGACATAACGAATAACAAAAGTTAGTTGATCAATGTGACTGATATCAGGGGTAGAGTCGATAATGATGCAGAAATATTTTGCTTTATGTATTTCATCTATTATCTTTTTCCTTAATTGATATCCTATCTGACCAATTAACTCACCAACAGTTGTATAAGATAAATATGAAGGGACTCCCCTACCAGCATTTCCAAACCTAGCGATGTAATCTGCCATAAACGGATCAAATTTTGCAAGTAGTTCCAATGTGGCCAAATAATTTCCATTAGAGGGAGATCCAAAACTGTCTGTGTGACCTCGTAAAGGCAAACCCCGAGAACACAGTGACTTTATAATTTCAACCACCCTTAAAAGAACATTTTCCCAATAAACAGTCTCCTCGTTTAATGTTTGCATTAGTTGTCTAGCTACACGCTGTTTATCGCACGACCTACTTATAAAGGTACATTTGCGATGTTCTCGATTTTCTTCGTGCTCGTCAATTCTTCGACTGTTACGCCAGTCATTAAATCCAGATGTTGCAAATTGTGTAGTACCACGAAAAATTCTGCATATTGCACAAAATACATTCCCAGTAGAAGTTGAATACACCAACCATGGTCGATTAACAGTCTCTCGATTTGTAAGTTTTCGAAAATAGTTATTTTTGTTACAAGTACCTGAAATGGAGTTTTTCAGGAAGCCAAGTCCGGAATAGCAGATGAGTCCTGAAAAACTTCATTTAGGTACGTGTGACAAACACTATTTTTTGTCATACGCTCCCAAAATTTAATTTTTATTTGTACGCTTTTTGCAATTCTTCAGAACGCCTAAATTTGCAAATTTACCATAATTTTTGAAATCATAATGTACGACAAAGTTAGCTTAGAATTTGATATCGTAGCAACTATTTGACAATTTTGTCATGCCATTCGAAATTTGACATTTAGACATATTCAGGAATTTTGGAATAGCGGCCCAATGTTCAGATTTCTCGCCTTGTTAAGGTGATAATATTTTGATTTTACTATATAACTTTTGCTATGTCGATGTTGTAGGCAACAGAAATTTTTGTCGGCGTGACGCTCCGACTTCCGAACGCCAAAAATCTTTAGTGCTTCTAGTTTAAAACAAAAATCGGTATATCCTTTCAAATCAATCAAATCACCGCAAAGGAAGCCGACAGTGACATTGAAAGCGGCCGCGGCTACTGCACGCGTCCACTTTACTTTTTAAAAAAAATAGCCCCTACCCAATCCTAGCAAAAAATGAGCTAGGCAGTCGGGACTTGAGGAATCTTTTTAGCTGTTGTCAAATTTATACAGATAGAATATTATTTTTAAATTTTATTATATGTATGCAGTCATGAGAACGATATCACAAAACAAGTGTTTTCATAAATCTTCGGAAAAAAACGCCAAGGAAGCAACAGCAACAACAGCGTAAAAACACTAAATAGAGTGAAAAACCATATGAGAAGCACTTTAGGTCAAAAAAGGTGACAGACCTATCCATTTTAGTTATTGAATCGGAACTGGTCCGAATATTAGACTTTTGTCACATAATTAATGAATTTGCTTCAATCAAATGTCGAAACATGAAGGGGGGGGGAGGGGGGGGGACTAGCCTAGGGCGCCTTGGTCCCTTAATCCGGCCCTGACTCGTTCAATTTTTTTTATTTCACCTGATTAGTAATTAATAATTAATAACTAAGAATTGAGTAATTCCAAATGGGTATTGATAATACTAAATAAGTATTTTGTACTCTGACTATACCGTCAGCCTAGCTAGAGAGAGAAACCGTCAGCGCGGCGCCGGCGGAGCGATTTCAGTTACCATAGCTTATTTCATTCTTATTTTTCCTGAAAATGGCTGCGACTGAAAATTTGGTATTTAGCACGTTTTTCGGCAACACTTGGAGGCCGCCGTCATCAGTTAGCTGTTTTTGGCGATCCGAATTTTTGTTTGATACACGATAACTGTCGAAAAAATTAAACAATGTTTGTGAAATTTTCTGGACACAGACCTTTTGACGGTTTTCCGAACCCTACTGAAATTATGTATATTTTTGGAAGAGGGTTCATTCATCTTGGTTTAGTAGGAATTTCTAGGGGAAACTATCTAAATCCTTCTCTGTATCGAAAACGTCGAGAAAATGGACTTTTTTCATGGAAAAAGTAAATACATCGACTTCTATATAGAACAAAAAATAAGGTTTTTATTATTTATATTTTTCGAAAAATAATTTCTTTTAGAAAAGCGGATTACTTGAGGAGAATCTACGCCAAAAACTGTAAAAGACACTTTGGCAATGATGATGCCTTTTATCTAAATCGAATAATCTGGAGCAACTAAATTTGCGTACCTACATTAATGAGATGAGCAGAACACAACAAAACATTGCATTGATCCGATTGAAAATGGTGATTTTTCTGATTTTTAGTTTGAAAAATCTTAAGCGTACGTGCCAACCAACACATACCTATCTTCAAGAAATGTTCTGAATGAATCTGAGATTCCTAAATCTATCGATCCCTGCTATAAAAAAGTTCTGTAACAATTTTCCGTACGAGATTAAAAAAAAACGAGGAAATCGCGGTTAAATTGAAACATGCAGAAAGTAGTAACAAATTCCAAATCTTGGGAAACTGGGCCATGATCGGAGAATTTGGCCATTTTTCAAGCGAGAAGCAGCCGACCTGCCAATTTTATGCGAGATTTCGAGGTAAAATTTTACTTTACTCATCGAAGTCACAGCTTATACCGTACGGAATCAGTTATTTAACTCTCCACGTGTTTTGAAGCAATAAAATCCAACCAATAGGAGCATTTTCCTCATATTCTCGGCGTCTGCTACGAGCCGAATCAAGAACTTTAAACAAGACAGGATGGTTCGATCTGCCGATTTTTTTCACTGACAGCTGCTTTTTTGTGACGTAGCCACGCGCGAAATTTGGCGCGAAAGGCTTAACGTACATATGGCAAAGTCGTACGAGCAAGGCTATTTTTCTTGTTTAGAGTTTATAAAAAAGGGTTTAAACTCAAAATTTTAAATGGATAGTAAAACTAAACTATTTCTTATGAAATTGCCAAGGTTTTTTTTTATTAATGAAGAATGGAAAATATTTTTTACAAGCTTTTTGTTTTTGAATTCTAACAAACCTGGATAAGCCAAAAGTAAATAGAAGACGGCGGATTATTAAATCGTGTATGAAAAATATCCTTAAGAGTATGAATAATAGGAGCTTATTAGAGGAAAATAGACAATAAAATAAAATCTGACTACCCTTTTGTACAGTGTGGGCCAAAAACGTATGCATATTTGGAAAAGCCTAATAATTGCTTCTCAGAAAATGTTATTCTATATGGAAGCTAGTGCATAAATAAAAATAATTTTAACCATATAAAAACTCAGATTAAGTATACACCGTGCGCAAAAAAATAAAAATATGTTACTTTCTAAAACATATATTTTTTAAAACCGCAGATGTGAAACACAAGTGAGAAAGCTGTAAGTTTATCAATATGAGATACATGCTTCTTTCCTGTTCTGTGGATACCTGGACGATTTAGAAAAAGCTGGTACAAATCTTAAAACATTCTATTTTTGACACTATTAGTTTTTAATGGTCTACACTCTATGATAATATTAGGGTTAGCTATTATATAATATAAACGGAGTAACATAGGGTTCTATCCGAGTATAAAGATCGACCTTTATAATCGGGTTCTATCCCAGGACCAGTGCTGTTCAACTTGTTTGTGAATGACCTTACATAAGATGTATCTGAAAAAGATCATAATCTACGCAGATGGCACAACATGTTATTGGTGATTGGAACTACGAAAATTTAAAAACTGAAACAGAGAAAGTAATTAGCGACTTGGCACACTGCTATAATGCAAATAAATTAACTCAACCTTGATACAACAAATTATATTTTATTCAAGAAACAGAACATCACACACATACATCAAATATACACCTTAATACTAAAACCACTCTGAGTAACCTAGCAGAGATCAAAATCCCTGGACTCACTATTGATAAAGAACTTCAGTACTCTATGCATCTATTGCAACAAGTTACATCACCCACAGTGCTTCAAATAGTAAGTATGCTTTGGTTACTTTCACTCTAAAATGTGCTACGCAATTCACTTCTGAAGAGGTGAGAGTGGAATAATGAATATATAAGCTACAACTAAGAACTTCAAGTAAACAGTATTTTTAAAGTATCAATATAATAACCATCACATCTTGTTACTTATATAAAATTTTCCAAATGATACACAATAGGATTAAAAGAAGCATCTTCTTTCTCTATTTCATCCAAACCTGTTTCTATGTCTTCAGCTTTGAAAGTGCTATCAGCTCCATCATCATAGTCCGGCTGCTCTAAAACTATTTGAATTTCGGTTCCTACAACATGTTTTAAGAAAACTGGATCAGCACTGTGAGTTTACTAATGAAAATAATTCCTATAATCTCCGTAAAGATCTCATTATTTGGCCTATCTTTACCATTTCAACTAAATTGTTAAAAAGTACCTATTACATCGGTATTACCATATACAACCTTCTTCCCACAAACATCAAATATACCTACTAGTATAAATCCATTTAAGAGTGGTGAAAAAAATATTACTGCAAGGCGCTTATTATAGTCTGCACAAATTTGAGTCTCATCTCCAACAGTATTGTATGTTCATATGCACAGTATATTTCAATATTAACTGTATTGTTAATTCTACGTCCTCAATATACAACATAAATTATATCTTATATCGTATTTTATACATACTGTCTAAAGCATCTTAACTATATTATACATTTACTACTGAGCCTGAGTTAACTTTTATGTTATCTGTCTAAAGCCTCTTAACATTCTTAACTATATTATACATTTACTCTTAAGTAATTAACTTTTATATTTTATATATACTGTTTAAAGCATAAATATGCGAAAATGGGCAATACACCATTATTATATTTATTATTATTAAATAGTAGTGCAAAAATTTTACACCATACAAAAATCATTGAATTTAAAAAATTGTTCACGGACAGTCAAAAGTACAAAATTTCCTATATGTCATTAAAACTAAATTATATTGTTACTTCCATGTGGTACAAACTTTAGCCAAGAATAAAAAATAATCACAAAATGATCTGAACAAATCCTGCTAGTGTCAGGGTTGAATTTATCCTGTCTACTACAGCGGCTAATCCATTCCTTTCTTACACTTTGGGACACCATATCCTTTGGTTTGGGAAGCACATGTAAAATAGTCAAAGTCAAAAAAAGCTTTATTATAAAAAGATAAAAATCTCATTTACAAAGCTAACCAGAACAATTTTTTAGATAGGTACATAAAAAGTTTGATAAGGATCAAATAAGTAAATTATACAAATACAGTACCAAGTACAAGGAACATAAAAAATAGAAAATAGGTATAAATAGTCCAACAACGGACAGCTTGTTAATAAAATTTACATATACAAATAAAAATAAAAGATGAAATACACATAAACAACACGCGCCCATTTTACAGGGAATCATCAAGGAATTCGGCAACATCATAGTAAGCCTTTCTCAAAAGTACACACTGTAAGAATTAGAGGATCTAATATTTAGGGGAAGGTAATTAAAAGCTTTTTTAGCAAAGTAGACAAAGGACTTCATAACCAGAGCACTTCGGGGAATCAATAAAGGAACAACATTCACTTGCCTAGTGTGATATGGTCGGACAGGATCCAAAGAGTTGAAATACTTCTTGTAAACTAGACAAACACTCTCTAGCAAATACAAACATGGAACAGTCAAGATCTTTTGTGAAATAAAAATAGGTTTACAAGAATGCCGAAATGACATATTAAACATAAACCTAAGAGCTCGTTTCTGCAAGATAAAAATTGAAGAGAAGCTGGCAGCACTGCAACATCCCCAGAAAGCTGTACCATAAGTAACGCGTGACTCTATTAGAGAAAAATAAGCCGATCTCAAGACGGGTGGCTCCAGGTGGTGAGAAAGCACTCTCAAGGCATAGCAACCAGATGATAGCCTAACTGAAAGAGCCTTGATGTGCTCCTCAAACTTCAAACTCTCATCTAGTGTCACCCCCAAGAATTTGGCACCAGCAGCAGGAAGTATTTGGTTACCGCCCAATGAAATATTAGCCAGAGAACACTTGAAGCTCAACATGTTAGTCTTTGGTGTGTTAAATGATAAATTGTTGCTATTACACCAGGTTCTTATGCGAACTAAATCAGCATTGATCCTTTTCTCCAAAATCCCAACATCACTCGCACGCCAAACAATAGAAGTGTCATCCGCAAAGAGCCTAACAATTCCCTTGATTAGAATGGAGGCAAGATCATTGATATAGATTAAAAAGAGGATAGGGCCAAGAACGGAGCCCTGGGGCACTCCACAATTTATTGGCATTGAGTTAGAGAGCCTGCCTTGATATGACACTGACTGCCTACGGCCATGCAAGTAGGACTTAAACCAATTGCGAGTTATACCCCTAAATCCAAATAATTTTTCTTTCACCACTTTGATTAATAGAATAAGCGTTGTATAGCCAAAACCAGCACAGCTTGATCCTGATCTTGACATAATGGTATCTGAAACACATATGAATCGTTTATTTGAGAAAGGGACTAACTAACATTTTGTGCAATTTTGATTTTTACTACTTTTCGTTTACTTTTTGAATTTGAATTTTGAACTCATTACAGCAACAAAATCTACCAATATCATAATATAAGCAATGCCATAATTATATGATAATCAATGCCTTTCATGTGATAACCTCTTAAGATTTCTTTTCCAGAAACTTTCAAGCTGCTTGGTCCCTGACTGGCGATATCTTCATGGTAAATGTAGACGAATGTTTTGTCGGTGTTACAGTAGAGTATATCAAAAATATTAACTGTTAGCTGTGTTAAACAAAACAAGTGCTGAACTGGAACTACTGGTAAGTGTACATTCTGCATGTAATCGAATTGTATTACGGCCAAGTCATCACGATTCTTGCACTATGCTTATTATAAGCATAACCAATACAGAAAGCAAATCTTCTTTAAGATTTAACAAATCTCTGACTGTTACCGGATCATCACCCAGATGTGAGTCTTTATATAATTCCATGATAATTTCTCTTGTTTTGATTTATTTATTTAGTTACACTGCTTAACAGGTTCGGACCCAATTACAAAGCAATCAAAGATAATCAAAGTACCTAATTAAGCTTAAAACTATGAAATACATACAATAATCTACAGTAAAGTATCCAAAAATCACAAGTAGAACATCATGAACTATAAAATATTTTACAATAAAAAAAGAATAAAACAAATCAAATCAATAATAGGCAGGTATTAGCAGTAGGTAGGTCAGGATAAGGAGTCATGATACACGGTCAGGATCATGTTCTTGGAAGAGAATCCGTATCACAGCGATAGAACTATTGAATATATCAAAATTCTTGCCACAAGCATTGTGTTTTGCACATTGTATAAATGGGTGAAAATACTTGTTCTAGGTTAAATTCTGACGGGAGCCCATGCGAAGAACAGGAAAGTTAATTTTATTTAGGAGATCAGGGCATTCAATAAGATTATTAAGTAAGTTAAATAGGAATTCTTGGGAAGAGTAGCCTGTTCTAGTTTTAAGGGACTGCATATCAAACATTCGAAGCAAGATCTCAGGAAAACCCTGAGGATGGGTAGCAACCATGAGTCCTCAGGTAAAGCAACTTTAAGAACCTATGTTGTACCCTTTCCATATCATCTATGTGTGCATACTGCATCATATGCTGATGACCATACTAATGAGATGTATTCTAATTTTGATCTTATAAAAGAACAGAATAAAGTTTTAAGAGTATCAATGTCATGAAACTCATGGCTAAGTCTGGTAATAAACTCGAGAGTTCTGGATGTTTCACTAATTATTGTCAAAGGTTACACCAAGATCCCTAAAATGTTCTGACCTAGGTAAATGTATATTGTTTATGGAATAAAGGTGTATAATTGGGTTAATTTAAACACTAAGCTTATATGTAGTATATAAATAGATTTCATTTATTGATCTAAAAACTAACTATTTTCACAGTATATTTGCCCACTGACTCTGATATATTTTTTTTGATCATGCTTCATTCCCTAGTGCTCTAACAATGTGAAAACTTATTTTTGATTTGCTCAAGGGAAAAATACATCATCGAACATTCAATATTCTTACTTTGTAAAACATTTTCATGAGAACTTTAATTTACATTTTGGTCGTCCACAAGGGGACATTTGCTGTAAGTGTGGATATCTAGATCTTCAAATAAAAAATCTTTCTCTTGGAGATGCATTTAAAAGAGTAGGAACCTCCGAACTAGCTGTACATAAAAGAAGAGCAAAATAGTTTTACTAAAGAAATCTAACGATGAGTGCAAAATCGTGATGAATTGGCAATAATACAATTCGCCTACATGCAAAATGTAAACTTACAAGAATTTGCAGATCAGGACTTGTTTTGTTTAACACAGCTAACAGTTAATATTTTTGGTATGCACAACTGTAAGACTGCAAATTATTCTATATTTAGCATGATGGTATCGCAAGTAAGGGACCAAGCATCTAGGAGGCTTCTGGAAAAGGAATCTTAAGAGGTTATCATATAAAATTAAGGCATTGATTATATTAATTTCTCGAAAGGCACTAAATATTAGCATAGTATAAACAAACATATTAGTTAGTACCTTTCCAAAATAACCGATTCATATATACCTATTATATTATTTGTAGCTAACTAAAATATCATATCCAAAGAGAAAAGTTGAGCATTAAGTAGTTAAAAATTCCTTTTATTCTACAAACAAGTATATTTGTATCTATGTACATGTTAACTGATATTCAAAATAGTAATTTTCTTGTGGCATTCAGAGTTCGACAATCTATTCTCAAATTATGGAAAATAAAATTGAATTAAGAAAGCCTTAGTTCTATAACTTGTGTGTATTTACTAGTAAGTGAACTCATAATGCTAATAACATGAGGG
>MU183629.1:73581-91215 GCA_016904865.1 Pissodes strobi | reverse complement strand
AAAAAATCATAAAAATAAAAAAAATTTAAAAATAAAAACATACTCATATTAATAACGCCCATACCATCTGAAAAACGATAAAAAAAATTAAAAGTTCGTATTTAAAAAAGAAAGTTGATGAGGATCCCTTGAACACGAAACGTCGGATTTCAAACTGGATATCATCATTCAATAGAGCGGAAAAAGTGGCAATGGAAAAGTGCAATTAGATTTGAAATCCGTTTTTAAATAAGCCCAGGAAAAAAATAAAACGATTTTTAAAAATTTCGGTTTTTTCCCGATAATAAATACTCGGAATTTTAAAACTTTCTAAACGTCATATTGTTAGGCACTTAAATGCGCAATTTTGCCTTATTTTGACCGACACTGTATCTCTTACGGTTTTCGAGTTCCCCATACATAGACACGAATTCGAGCCACCCTGTACAGACCCAAGAACATCGCAGTACATGAATCAAATAGTATTTTGTCATTTAATGTTATGTCACCCAAGTCACATTTAAAATTTAGAATGTTGGTTTTGGAGATAATAAATACAAGATTATTGGAATTACACCATTCTTCCATATACTGCATATCATAAACAATTGCACATTTTAACCTTTGAGGATCTTTGTCATGCCAAGGTATAGTTGTATCATCCGCAAAAACTGTGAATTTTTCACTAATATATAAGAGAGGTAGATCATTAACATAATTAATTTCTGACTGATTGAATATTAAAAATAAAGAAGGTCATATTAGTGATTGTGTCCTTATTGGTTCTAAAATTTTTTATAGTTCTTTTTTTATTATGATTTGAAATACTTATATGGTTCTGACTTAAGTAATTCGACTTGGAGACATTGGAGGTTCGACTGGTTGGTCCTGATCCAGTTTCTTTGTTAATCTGTTTCTAATGATCTTTATAAATAGTTTGTACAAATGCGACATTAGACTAATTGGGCGGTAGTTTTGAAGGAGAGTTGGATCTCCTTTTTTGAACAAAATGATAACTGTAGCTGTAACATTATTCCACGTTTCCGGTATTTCTCCTTTTTCTAGACATACATTGAACAGAATTTTTAATTTCGGTGTTATTATTTTTTCTGCCTCTTTTATCATCTCTGTTATTACATCCTCTCCCGGTATCTTGTTATTTTTCATATTCCGTAGGGTATATATGATTTCTTCGTTGCTTATTTCCACACACAAATAACTTCGTTATTTGTGTGTGTTCTCTATATTTGGAACTGTATAGTGTTTTGTAGAATTCTTCTATCCCTCGAAGTATTTCCTCTCTGTATTTTATTTCTCTGTAATTTTCCTTTATCATTATAATTTCACGTTTTCCATTCTGCATTCTGAGGCATTTCATATCCTTGTTATTTTCAATTACCTCTTGTATTTTTTCATAATTTCTGTCTAGATATTTCCGTATCATCTTTCGCGCGTCCCTTCTGACTTTTCTATATTCTTCTGTGCCATATTTATCTTCTTGATATAGTCTTCTTCCATCTTCTATTTTTTCTTTAGTTTCTTTTGTTAGCTTGGTCGAGTTCTGTTTTGTACTTCTAGCGATTTTGAGTGATGTTTCTGTTATTGAGGTTGTTATATGTTGGCATAGCTTGTTTATATGTTCTTTAATATGTTCTATGTTTCCTATTTTTTCACTTATTTCTTTTTTTATGTTTCTCTGTTTTCTTTGAATTTGTCTACATTGGTTAGGTTCCTTCGCTTTGGGTTGTGCTTTGATCTTTTCTTCTTTCCTGTTATGCTAATTTTTGCCCTTACTAAGCGGTGGTCGCTTCCTGTGATAAAGGAATTTAAAACTGTCCTGACATTGTACTATTGATTTTGTGGAACTCAAAATATAATCAGTTTCGTTTCTAGTTCTCCCCTCTGGGTTTATCCAAATCCATTTTCGCAGTAATTTTTTGTTGAAATAGGTATTCATAGCATATACAGTCTCTGGTTTTCTATGAAATTTGTCAGCATCATCCCTCTACGGTTTCTGGTACTTAATTCGTACCTCCCGACGTATTTTTCATCTTCATCTTGTTGAGACAGCATATAAACTTGGCTAATCCCTTGGTGGTGAACTTGAGCGACATGACGTCAAGGTTGTTCGGTTCGAGTGTTTCCTCGCGGTGACATGAAATGTCTCTTCGGACAAAAAGGCATATTCCGAACTTATGTCTGAATCGGGCTCGGAATCGGGTGTGTAAGTCTTAACCAGGATAGGGGTAGTTTACTGTTGTTGTTGTAGAACATATTGCAGTGTGTTTTTGTAAGGGCTAGTATGTGTAGTCTATTTGCTTGTAGGTGTTAGTGTACCGACTTTATGTTTGTATTTAGGCCTCTTCGGAATGAAAGGCTCCCAGGGCCTCCGGAATATTTTGATCCTGGAAGCATCATCATGTCCATATATTCCTACTGTGGAACCCGGAACCACCAGCGCGGAAGCGGAACGAGATTCGTAGAAACCACTTAGCACTTCCCAGTTCTGGTGGGGTGATCTGTCACCGAACGATGCGAGTAAGCCTATGCATCTACCACCTGGGCACTACCTAATAGACTAAAATAATCAAAGTGATCATTCTGAATTTCATAATTTGCAATTTTCAGCTATCACCCATTTTTCTAAAAGCATTGAATTTAGGCATATTGAACATAAAATGTGTTCCCATCACTCTTCTCACAATTAATTAAATTAATCCAATGGAGTGTAGAAATGCCGTTTTAGTAGTACACTCCAAGAGTGTAAAAATAAGCTAATCCAGTGTAACTCTAATATATTATTAACACACTGAACTGTGAAAAGGTAATGCAAAATATGCAGAATGATCGGCAAAGAGGAAAACTACACTGAGAGAAAAAAAATTAGCCACTATGCAAAAATCGAATGACCATAGTACAAAACTTGTATACTATTTGTGACAAATTAACTGTTTTTGGCCAATATACAATCGGTTTTTCTGAAAGTAGTATCGCTAAACTATAACGATTATACAATTACTGTATACTGATTATTAAATAATCATATTAATTTAAGTTTTTGTGATATGTCCGTACGCATATTTTATCCTGCTTTCATATTAGGGCCTGTATACCGTTAATACAGCAATTACATAACCATTATTCAACCTGGTATACGCCATATATAGTTAATTGTATATCCGACGGGTAGAATAGCTAATATTCAAATATTGATTAACCAAAATTCAACTTGCATGTGCACCGTATATATTTTGTTGTATAGTTACATATTAGTTATATTACATTTAAACTATATCTCATGGCGTTGGCAAACATTATGTTTGTGACATTACTTCAGTAGGGGTCCTGGATTCTATTCTTATCTTGATATTGTAATCGAGTCCAGTATACGCTAAAATTGAACATGTCAATTAAAATTTGTTTTAGATGCATGGTCACAAATTAGGAGTGCCTACACCTGTGATCTATTAACATGAATTGACTACACAATGGTTGCTACTTAAATAGAGAATATCTTACCTTATTGGTTTTTCAAACTTTTGATTCACTCGAGGCACCCTTCGTGTTAATTCAAATGTTATAGTATAGGAAGTAATCCATATCTCTTACACGCATATATTATCGTTCGTATGGTAAAATAATTAGATCTTCGTAGAATACAAGACCTAAAAAGAACGAGTTTTTGATTGACAAAACGTAAACAAGTGATAAGTTTGAAAACGTATGATATATCTGTTAACCTAAGATATACATACCTGCATGTTCTTTGGTGGATTTTCTCTTATCTTTAATTTACTACAATTTCCTTAAATAATCGGTAAATTGTTTGCGTCAGCCGCCACTCTGCTTTGCCTTCTTGCTGTTTGGCGTGGCGTCGTTTCATCCGCAGCGGCAGCCATTTTGAAATAATTGAAATAGCAAATGGTGAGCTATACAAGAAAAAGATTACGGACATCAATCGGGAGTTTTATTCGTATACAAAAGTTGTATAACAGTAAATAGTCCGCAGTTTAGCTAGTTAATTACCATTGTGCTATGAAATATTTGATTTGTCATTATACAATTATTGTATAATTTGCTTTATATACAACTTGTATAACCAGAGTAGTATTATTGTTCATTTGCAGTTAATTTATCTTGTATAGTCACTATATTTCTAAAATCTAATATAACGAGTTTTATTGGCATAATTTCAACGTGATTCTAAACTATAACAAAATTTGCATATGCGGTATGTAACGTTATATAATGGTAAATCAACGCCGTCCAAAACAAAAATTGATTTGGGCACTTTTTCTCAGTGTATATATTCCGGATGTTTTGCGAGGTTGCAAATTCACCTTTTTTAAATTTTTTACTTCAAGCATAAATATTAAATTTATTATTTATAGAATAAGTAATTTAATTCAATTCCGGAATATTGATGAGGTTGCAAATTCAGATTATGTTAGCAACTGGTGTTCCAAATGTATCCACCATGATTTTAAGACTTTCGCAATAATTATTTTGACCCACGCTTGCTGTTTAAAACGTTAAAATCGTGGCAGTTGCGGATAAAAAAACATTAAAAAAATCTACTATACTCAAAAAAGTTATGCAAAATTTCAAGCGAATTTCTAACTGTAGCATAAACATAAACAACCATTTGTATAACTCGGCATTTTTGATCGGCAAAATATATATAAATAAAGTTATAAACAACTATTTGCAATGCTCTGGTCATTATAGCAGGGTGCACACTTATTTTTTCAACACTTATTACAAAATTTGCGTTTTCTGTTAATTTAAGCGGCCAAAAAACGTTGCAAAATTCTTCTACCTCCCCGAATATTATCCCAAAATTTTAAAACTTATAATTCTTGTCAAACTCTCATCCCTGGTGATTGGCGGTACCTAATATAATTTTGGGATATATTCTAAAGTAATTTTTAATTGAGGCCAGACCTGTATATAACGTGCTGTAATATAAATTGTTTTAAGATAACGTATAGTTTTCAAGTACGTAAATAAAAGAGGCGCGCGCGAAACCACCTCGTCGTACTTGCTACAAATGACAGATCAAAAATTCATTTATCAACCGTGAATATACCTTCTTACTTTTTATTAATTTACTCTATGCTTGTGCTGCAATATGTCAGTATTTTTTTATTTTTTTTGATTACTTACAGAGACCGGATTCGGCCCCGACAATCCACCCTGCCATATGGTGTGTATATCCAAGAGATACGGCATGTATCCCAATGAGAAGGATTGTAAATGTAATCATCTGATAAGGAGAATCTAATGAACCTTTCAGTCACTCAACTATTCTATTTTTCAAAGTATATGACCTTAATAGTTATTTATGATATGTGTTAAAAGGGAATTCTAAAGGCACGCATGCGAAAGTTTTCGATTCATATGAGTGCCTTAAAAACACTTAACACAAATTCCATACAATATTTTTTTAACAAACAACATTAAAAAACAATAACACAGTTAAAAATATTTTTTAAATACATTTTAGGCAGATAGTAAATACAATTATCAAAGCTGACTGTAAACTGTCAGTAAAACATAGGGATTCTATATTCAAAGCGTATTAACCATGGTTGATTTGGTTGTTTGCGAGAAATTTGAAATATTCTACCAGATTATTTAAACGCAGTGTTTTTTGCTTAACACTAGAGAAATTAAAGCAAATATAGAAGAACACGATGCATTTAAAGATATGGATCAAGTGGCCAATGGAGCTACGTTGGATTTATTGCTCAGAAAGTCCCGATTGCACTATGAACTAACTTAGGATAAGTATGTGAAGTGATGTGCAGAGAAAGGCGTTTCTGGAAAATATATTGAAAAATTGTACGACCAATATTAATATTAATAAATTAAATACAAATGCTTTTTGACGTTTGCTTTTAAAATTTGATATTTTACTTTTATCACTAGTGTCTTAAAGTAGTTCATTTTAACGAACTAGTGCCTTAAAGTAACGTTTGTGCCATCTTTAGGGCTGCAAGATATATCAGTAAATCCGTTAGTCATGATATATATGAATACAAATTTTCCCCTAGATCATATACGTTAGTATATATATGATCTAGGAATTTTCCATGTAAGTATGCCCCTCACAAATCTGTGCCGACACGTTTGTTTTTAAAGAAAATAATAAATCTGATCGAAAATCCTTTTAATTGAAACAAATTTATAGGTACGCAAAAACGACTGACAACTTCACCTTAGAATTATTATTGTTAATGTTTTGTCTCAAAGGTTAATGAACAAAGAACCATAACATGAACAACTTGCGTCGTTCATTTATAATAATAATAATCACTAATATTTACGTTGGCCAAATAGATATTGCTTCGAGAATTAATATGCAGATATGACATACTTAGTTGAACAACAGGTATTTGACTTTTTTGAAAAAGAACTATTTGTCTTAATAGTTTCCATGTATAATTGCCATACTAGTCTGGCAAATATAATTTTTTCAAAAGTATTGCATTCAAGATGTATGATGTATTTATTATCTTCCCAATAAAAAAATCAGTAGGTAAGTATGTATCAGTAATGCTTAATAATATTACATAATTTTGCCAATATTGTAAAATATAAAATATTTCAAACATTGATTGTATTGTATGTGTTGTTGTTGTGTTATAAATCGGAGCATTAATTTGACGCATTATGACTTTCATCACTTTTGGTAAATCAGGCTTTGGTTATTCCAAATATTGCCTGGAGAATTAATATGCAGATATGACATAGTTGAAAAACAGGTACCAATTTGACCTTTTTGAAAAGAAACGTATAGTTTCCATGTATCATTCCTTTATTAGTCTGGCCAAAATATATTTTTCAAAAGTATTGCATGCAAGATGTATTTATTACCTTTCCAATAAAAAGTTATTAAAGGAGTTATCAGTAATCCTTTACACATCCTATGCACTCAGAACAAGACTACACATATCTCAACCAATTTGGCCACACAAAAATTAAATAGGCTGGAAGGGTAAGATACCCAGGGAAGCATATTTCAGCGTTGTTTAATAATAGGTTAGGATTTAATGCAGATTGCTATATAGGCATATTATTAGGGAACATTGTGCTACCGTCGGTTAGTAATGTGCTTCCAAATGACAGTTTTATCTAAAAGAATGTCACGCTCAAAGTGGCCTACGTTCGGCTATTCAACGCTTATTCGGGTAAAGTCCGAGTCGATTTCAGCCAAGCGAATACGAATACGGAACTTTTATTACAATATTGACATTACAGAGGCATGTTAGTAGATCGCATGTTGTACTATGCGCATTCCTTTACGTGCTACAACTAGCTCGTTTACGAGGGACGCACTCCTGACACTAGCCTAGGGCCCTACTGGCCTACCTAATATGCCTATCCTGTGCTGTTCTTTATTGAACCATTTCTAAGTATTCATATAAATATTAAGCTACAATTATAACTTACTTACCAACTTGTTATCATATTACATAAGAATATTGGTATAGTATTAAAAATAAGTTAACAAATAGGTTATATCAGTTAAGCGTTAAACATGACATATGTACCTTCATATCTGTATTATTAAATCTAATGGTTATACACTTGGATTTTAGTTTATAAAAAGGACCTTACAAATCTAGGATTACAGGAAAATCGCAATTTTCAGTTAATGTAGATTACATCGCAAATACTTTAAACAGCTACAAAGGGTAGTGAGGGACGGCGGGGATGCGAAGGATAATTACAAGATCAATCGACTTACCTGTAAGGAAGATCGATCGGAATTGTCCGAGGATCTCCGCCGTCCCTCATTACAAACCCACCCAGTCTTTACCTTCTCCCTATCACCCCAAATGCAAAGTAATCAAAAATGTCAGGAACCAAAATTGTAATGACGCATCAAGGCGACGAGCTCGAGCGCCCAGGGTCGGCTGAATCATCATGTTTTTAGATAACTTATCATAACGCGTCATTATGGGCCTCGAAACCTGAACTCCAATGCTGTGGTATGATTGGAGAATATATCACATTCCACTGGAAGTCAAGACGTCTTTCATAATACTCCAATGCGTGTTTAAGACCGCCCGACAGAAGTGAAACCTCAGCAATACGTTAATAGCAGTGTTGCCGCTGGCATGAAATGAAATTATGTGATGGCTAAGCCAAAATTATCAGATTTTGATGTAGATTATGTTAAAACTTGAAGATGGCGGGACCAGCAAAATATATCTTCTGATTCGCCATGAGGTTCGCTATTTTGGGACCATCTGCCGAGTCCAGTGTTACCAGGTCTACTATTTTTATACTAGATCTACTATTTTTGACCTTTGGCTACTATTCTACTTTCTTAAAGGTAAATTCTACTATTATTTAGAGAAAACCAGAATACTTGATTAAATATCCTAAAACTACAAAAAAAATTAAAAAATTGAACAGAAATCTTAAAATTCTAACATATCATCTTAATTATTTTTGTGCAGTGCGGTTACGTTGCTATTTTTGTACAGTAAAATTGGCACCACCACCACAAGTTCTGTATATACACATAAGGGACTCACCCTTATGTGTCCTTTGAATCGTTTAAACGTCATTGGCATTTTACTTACGACTTGTGAGCCTGCGTGCTTACTCAAAACCGACTGAATAATATTAAATAGAATCGTTTTTAGTTTTATTTAAAACCTAGACAGTGAATTTGTAATCTACTATTTTTTTTAATCAATCTACTATTTTTTTTACATCAATCTACTACCTAACTATAAAACTGATCTGGCAACACTGGCCGAGTCCTCCCGCCTAACGAGTCCTGGGCTTGCGCGCGCATCACAATGGTTACATCTGTATTTTTTTCACTTCATGCAAAAAACAGGACTTGCCGTTGTATTCGAACCCGGACCGCCGTGTCACAAACAAAGCATCTAACCACTGCACCACGAGACCCGCTGGAAGCGATTCCTTGGACCATAAAGACATCTATTAGTCAGAAATGTATTTATGATGCGCTCACAAGCCCAGTACTCGGATACATCCAAAAAAAGATTTGCGATTCGCCGTTTATTAAAAGTTTAAAATTTTACCCCCACTTACGCCATGAACAAAGAGATGGCGCCGAAAACAAGGCGATCTTACAGTAGCTTTGGTGATCTTACATTGGCTTAAAGGCACTGTAGCCTGCAGCAATACCTCCTAAGGTATTGACTGTAGGCGATCTTAAAGTCATTGAATAGGTAAAGGTTCATCTTTTAAGGTATCCACCAAAAAATCATTGCGAGCAAACGTTTGCAACTGTTTGCAGTTCTATTATTGACAATCGTCCCCACCAGCCAATTATTCGCAAATAACTGTCGATACCCAAAAAAGCAAAGCGCACACACAAACAACAAATCAAATTGATGTACCGACACCGCTCGGAACACGACCAAATGATTACAAACGTTTGCTAATGCGCGCTATAAACCTCTCCAACAAACATTGAGTTTGCAAACAATCGCAAACGTTTTGCGCGCTTGGTGGATACGCACCTTTAGATGTCTCCCACTCGAATCGGTGGTTACAGTGGCTCTATCTTGTATAGAACTACTGTATCGGTGGTTTTCTACTGCCTCCCTCTATTTTCGAGTAATAAAAGCTAAGCATACAGTTAGGGAATATTTATAGGAGATGGGGCCATTTAAATACTTTAAATCTTACAAAGCCTTTTTGTATAAAGCCACTGTATTAAATATCAAATTATATTTTTGGCAGAATAAATTGTCTGTTAAAATTATGTTAAAATTGATAATTATGCCATCTTCAAATTCTGTATCAGACTGCTGACAAAATTATGTTAAAATCTGATAATTATGTGACAATCGGCAACACTGGTTAATAGGTTGATATTAAGAAATTATTTGCCACAACTTCGACACAGCTTATACCGTACCGAATCAGTTATTGAACTCTACGTCGGCTCCTTTGATGTCGATGAAGCCAGATTTGACTTTTTCATGCTTTCCTCATTTTTCGCGCATGCCCTTCATACATTAAAAATGTTAGGTTTTAATGGCCAGCTGGAACTCAACAGAGACGGACTGGATTTAATTTAGTTTACATTTTTAGTAAATTAAATTAAACATGATATGTAACTGTAAGTGAAATTGATAAAAAAAGATATCTGGTAAACGTGATCGAGAATGATCAGTCATTTATACATAACCATGAATATGGTGTTTATAAGTGTAAATAAATATATAAATATTTTGATATGAACATAGAATAGTTATTTTGCGCGCGGCTGTAGAAAAATTGATTTCTACAGCCGCGCGCAAAATAACTAATTGCTAAATTTAAATGATATCGCAAAATCGACGAATGCCGTGGATCCTTATTTTGCGCTCTAGCGCGAACAAGGAAAAGAAAATTTTCACTTTTTTCGTCGAGTGTGCTATGAATGGTCATGGAAACCGAGGATAAATAAATGACAGTCATGCGTTTGTTACAGTTTGTTGCTGGCACTCCTGTTCTAAATATGCCCGAAGCCCGAATATAATATGTCAAACCTGACAGTCATTTGCAAATTTCAGAATAAGTATAGAGAAAAATGTGCATTTAATTTTAAAAAATGCAGCTGTAGAAAAAGTTCTGTGTCTCTTTCGAGCGCAAAGTAAGATTGCCGTTTTCGAAAGATTACTACGGGCAGAAATTTTATCAAAAATGTGATCGCGTCAAACGGCCTTAATAAATTGATATTTCGTCACTCGAAGCCATTTATATAGTTGTAGGCAATGAATAAAGAGTTGTAGGTATGTGATATTGTTCACTACATTAAATTTACATACCACCTTTGTAATATTAGTGTGACGGTTCTAAATTGGTTGCCTTTATTATGGGATGCTAAGAGGCTAGACAAAACTACAATTTATGTCTCAAGTTTAAAAAGTTACACTTCCTGCAGAAGGGAGCCAAACAATTATCGACGTAGAATATAACTATACTTTAATCTCAATACTTAATGTAAACATCTAATTACAACCTTTCATCTTTCGGAAAACTAAAATATCCTGAAGCTGGATTGACTTTCTTGCGCCCTTTGCAGACAAAACAACGTACGGCCATGGTTAACAATGAAAACACGTTAATGATTAAACGTACAAAAAGTTAACACACTTAATAAATAAATAATCGAGCACAAATAATAACACGCAAACAATCCAATCTAAGAACGTAACCTGCTGCTTCTTGTCAAAAAATCGAGAGTCCAACGCTGTGCGGTGTGTTCAGTTTGCGACTCAACCAGGTTTATGTCTCTTCGATTCAGCAAACTGTCATAATAGAAAAAGATAACACTACATTGAACACCAAACCGGTTCTGTTATTCATAAATAAACGAAGTCGCCCTCAAGAATGATAAACTAATATCACAGCTTATACCGTACCGAATCAGTTATTTAACTCTCCACGTGTTTTGAAGCAATAAAATCCAACCAATAGGAGCATTTTCCTCATATTCTGGGCGTCTGCTACGACCCGAATTATATGAGGGCGACTTCGTTTATTTATGAATAACAGAACCGGTTTGGTGTCCAATGTAGTGTTATCTTTTTCTATTACGACAGTTTGCTGAATCGAAGAGACATAAACCTGGTTGAGTCGGAAATTGAACACACCGCACAGCGTTGGACTCTCGATTTTTTGACAAGAAGCAGCAGGTTACGTTCTTAGATTGGATTGTTTGCGTGTTATTATTTGTGCTCAATTATTTATTTATTTAAGTGTGTTAACTTTTTGGACATTTACTCATTAAAGTGTTTTCATTGTTAACCATGGTCGTATGTTGTTTTGTCTGCAAAGGGTACAAGAAAGCCAATCCAGCTTCAGGATATTTTAGTTTTCCGACAGATCAAAGGTTATAAGTAGATGTTTACATTAAGTATTGAGATTAAAGTATAATAGTTCATTCATATCACATTGCATGATAAATTAATATTCTACGTCGATAATTGTTTGGCTCCCTTCTGCAGGAAGTTTAACTTTTTAAACTTGAGACATAAATTGTAGTTTTGTCTAGCCTCTTAGCATCCCATAATAAAGGCAACCAATTTAGAACCGTCACACTAATATTACAAAGGTGGTATGTAAATTTAATGTAGTGAACAATATCACATACCTACAACTCTTTATTCATTGCCTACAACTATATAAATGGCTTCGAGTGACGAAATATCAATTTATTAAGGCCGTTTGACGCGATCACATTTTTGATAAAATTTCTGCCCGTAGTAATCTTTCGAAAACGGCAATCTTACTTTGCGCTCGAAAAACACACAGAACTTTTTCTACAGCCGCATTTTTTAAAATTAAATGCACATTTTTCTCTATACTTATTCTGAAATTTGCAAATGACTGTCAGTTTTGACATATTATATTCGGGCTTCGGGCATATTTAGAACAGGAGTGCCAGCAACAAATTGTAACAAACGCATGACTGTCACTTATTTATCCTCGGTTTCCATCACCATTCATAGCACACTCGACGGAAAAAGTGAGAATTTTCTTTTCCTTGTTCGCGCTAGAGCGCAACGGATCCACGGCATTCGTCAATTTTGCGGTACCATTTGAATTTAGCAATTAGTTATTTTGCGCGCGGCTGTAGAAAAATTGATATTCTATGTTCATAGCAAAATATTTATATATTTATTTACACTTATAAACACCATATTCATGGTTATGTATAAATGACTGATCATTCTCGATCATGTTTACCAGATATCTTTTTTTATCAATTTCACTTACAGTTACATATCATGTTTAATTTAATTTACTAAAAATGTAGACTAAATTAAATCCAGTCCGTCTCTGTTGAGTTCCAGCTGGCCATTAAAACCTAACATTTTTAATGTATGAAGGGCATGCGCGAAAAATGAGGAAAACATGAAAAAGTCAAATCTGGCTTCATCGACATCAAAGGAGCCGACGTAGAGTTCAATAACTGATTCGGTACGGTATAAGCTGTGCTAATATGAAAGGATGGTGCCTTCCCATTTAAACACATGTTCACTTTTTTCTCCCCGTGCCCCGCGGCTCCCTCACCTCCATTGGCGTTTTTGTGACCTAGCTGCGCGCGAAGGGCTATCATTTTTACCATTGCTTGCATTGCAATTTCCGTGTTTTGGTTCTGTTTTTAGTTCTTACTCATATTTTCAAATATCTTAGAACTATTGGTAGTTGTGTTTTAGTGCTCTGAACATTGAGAAACCTGAAGTGTATTATATTTTCCTTTGATCCTAAGGAAAATCCCATAAATTGAGGATTAAAGCAGGGACCAGAGTGCCTGTTTTGTATGAATATTTTCCAGTGTAGTTTTCATTGACTTTTTATTAAATAAGGTAGGAAGAACTTTAAATTATGTTTAAATGTAAGTGTGGGAAGAATAATAATATTTTACTTAATATTATAAAGAAATTGTCAAACTTAGGGTTTTATTACACAGTAGTGTATCACTTGGCTATTTAGGTTTTAAACAATATTTTTAAAATAGTAGGTATGTTTACGGAAAGTAATTCTTATTTATAGATTGTTTAGTTCCTTAGATTGTGATCTTGCTTATCACGTTAGAATATCATAAATATATTATGTCATACAGCAATCGCTACACTTACTACACTATGGAAAAGCCAGTGTCGAATCATATATTAAGGATTTTTCATTCAGAAGCCCTCATGTTATTAGCATTATGAGTTCACTTACTAGTAAATACACACAAGTTATAGAACTAAGGCTTTCTTAATTCAATTTTATTTTCCATAATTTGAGAATAGATTGTCGAACTCTGAATGCCACAAGAAAATTACTATTTTGAATATCAGTTAACATGTACATAGATACAAATATACTTGTTTGTAGAATAAAAGGAATTTTTAACTACTTAATGCTCAACTTTTCTCTTTGGATATGATATTTTAGTTAGCTACAAATAATATAATAGGTATATATGAATCGGTTATTTTGGAAAGGTACTAACTAATATGTTTGTTTATACTATGCTAATATTTAGTGCCTTTCGAGAAATTAATATAATCAATGCCTTAATTTTATATGATAACCTCTTAAGATTCCTTTTCCAGAAGCCTCCTAGATGCTTGGTCCCTTACTTGCGATACCATCATGCTAAATATAGAATAATTTGCAGTCTTACAGTTGTGCATACCAAAAATATTAACTGTTAGCTGTGTTAAACAAAACAAGTCCTGATCTGCAAATTCTTGTAAGTTTACATTTTGCATGTAGGCGAATTGTATTATTGCCAATTCATCACGATTTTGCACTCATCGTTAGATTTCTTTAGTAAAACTATTTTGCTCTTCTTTTATGTACAGCTAGTTCGGAGGTTCCTACTCTTTTAAATGCATCTCCAAGAGAAAGATTTTTTATTTGAAGATCTAGATATCCACACTTACAGCAAATGTCCCCTTGTGGACGACCAAAATGTAAATTAAAGTTCTCATGAAAATGTTTTACAAAGTAAGAATATTGAATGTTCGATGATGTATTTTTCCCTTGAGCAAATCAAAAATAAGTTTTCACATTGTTAGAGCACTAGGGAATGAAGCATGATCAAAAAAAATATATCAGAGTCAGTGGGCAAATATACTGTGAAAATAGTTAGTTTTTAGATCAATAAATGAAATCTATTTATATACTACATATAAGCTTAGTGTTTAAATTAACCCAATTATACACCTTTATTCCATAAACAATATACATTTACCTAGGTCAGAACATTTTAGGGATCTTGGTGTAACCTTTGACAATAATTAGTGAAACATCCAGAACTCTCGAGTTTATTACCAGACTTAGCCATGAGTTTCATGACATTGATACTCTTAAAACTTTATTCTGTTCTTTTATAAGATCAAAATTAGAATACATCTCATTAGTATGGTCATCAGCATATGATGCAGTATGCACACATAGATGATATGGAAAGGGTACAACATAGGTTCTTAAAGTTGCTTTACCTGAGGACTCATGGTTGCTACCCATCCTCAGGGTTTTCCTGAGATCTTGCTTCGAATGTTTGATATGCAGTCCCTTAAAACTAGAACAGGCTACTCTTCCCAAGAATTCCTATTTAACTTACTTAATAATCTTATTGAATGCCCTGATCTCCTAAATAAAATTAACTTTCCTGTTCTTCGCATGGGCTCCCGTCAGAATTTAACCTAGAACAAGTATTTTCACCCATTTATACAATGTGCAAAACACAATGCTTGTGGCAAGAATTTTGATATATTCAATAGTTCTATCGCTGTGATACGGATTCTCTTCCAAGAACATGATCCTGACCGTGTATCATGACTCCTTATCCTGACCTACCTACTGCTAATACCTGCCTATTATTGATTTGATTTGTTTTATTCTTTTTTATTGTAAAATATTTTATAGTTCATGATGTTCTACTTGTGATTTTTGGATACTTTACTGTAGATTATTGTATGTATTTCATAGTTTTAAGCTTAATTAGGTACTTTGATTATCTTTGATTGCTTTGTAATTGGGTCCGAACCTGTTAAGCAGTGTAACTAAATAAATAAATCAAAACAAGAGAAATTATCATGGAATTATATAAAGACTCACATCTGGGTGATGATCCGGTAACAGTCAGAGATTTGTTAAATCTTAAAGAAGATTTGCTTTCTGTATTGGTTATGCTTATAATAAGCATAGTGCAAGAATCGTGATGACTTGGCCGTAATACAATTCGATTACATGCAGAATGTACACTTACCAGTAGTTCCAGTTCAGCACTTGTTTTGTTTAACACAGCTAACAGTTAATATTTTTGATATACTCTACTGTAACACCGACAAAACATTCGTCTACATTTACCATGAAGATATCGCCAGTCAGGGACCAAGCAGCTTGAAAGTTTCTGGAAAAGAAATCTTAAGAGGTTATCACATGAAAGGCATTGATTATCATATAATTATGGCATTGCTTATATTATGATATTGGTAGATTTTGTTGCTGTAATGAGTTCAAAATTCAAATTCAAAAAGTAAACGAAAAGTAGTAAAAATCAAAATTGCACAAAATGTTAGTTAGTCCCTTTCTCAAATAAACGATTCATATGTGTTTCAGATACCATTATGTCAAGATCAGGATCAAGCTGTGCTGGTTTTGGCTATACAACGCTTATTCTATTAATCAAAGTGGTGAAAGAAAAATTATTTGGATTTAGGGGTATAACTCGCAATTGGTTTAAGTCCTACTTGCATGGCCGTAGGCAGTCAGTGTCATATCAAGGCAGGCTCTCTAACTCAATGCCAATAAATTGTGGAGTGCCCCAGGGCTCCGTTCTTGGCCCTATCCTCTTTTTAATCTATATCAATGATCTTGCCTCCATTCTAATCAAGGGAATTGTTAGGCTCTTTGCGGATGACACTTCTATTGTTTGGCGTGCGAGTGATGTTGGGATTTTGGAGAAAAGGATCAATGCTGATTTAGTTCGCATAAGAACCTGGTGTAATAGCAACAATTTATCATTTAACACACCAAAGACTAACATGTTGAGCTTCAAGTGTTCTCTGGCTAATATTTCATTGGGCGGTAACCAAATACTTCCTGCTGCTGGTGCCAAATTCTTGGGGGTGACACTAGATGAGAGTTTGAAGTTTGAGGAGCACATCAAGGCTCTTTCAGTTAGGCTATCATCTGGTTGCTATGCCTTGAGAGTGCTTTCTCACCACCTGGAGCCACCCGTCTTGAGATCGGCTTATTTTTCTCTAATAGAGTCACGCGTTACTTATGGTACAGCTTTCTGGGGATGTTGCAGTGCTGCCAGCTTCTCTTCAATTTTTATCTTGCAGAAACGAGCTCTTAGGTTTATGTTTAATATGTCATTTCGGCATTCTTGTAAACCTATTTTTATTTCACAAAAGATCTTGACTGTTCCATGTTTGTATTTGCTAGAGAGTGTTTGTCTAGTTTACAAGAAGTATTTCAACTCTTTGGATCCTGTCCGACCATATCACACTAGGCAAGTGAATGTTGTTCCTTTATTGATTCCCCGAAGTGCTCTGGTTATGAAGTCCTTTGTCTACTTTGCTAAAAAAGCTTTTAATTACCTTCCCCTAAATATTAGATCCTCTAATTCTTACAGTGTGTACTTTTGAGAAAGGCTTACTATGATGTTGCCGAATTCCTTGATGATTCCCTGTAAAATGGGCGCGTGTTGTTTATGTGTATTTCATCTTTTATTTTTATTTGTATATGTAAATTTTATTAACAAGCTGTCCGTTGTTGGACTATTTATACCTATTTTCTATTTTTTATGTTCCTTGTACTTGGTACTGTATTTGTATAATTTACTTATTTGATCCTTATCAAACTTTTTATGTACCTATCTAAAAAATTGTTCTGGTTAGCTTTGTAAATGAGATTTTTATCTTTTTATAATAAAGCTTTTTTTGACTTTGACTATTTTACATGTGCTTCCCAAACCAAAGGATATGGTGTCCCAAAGTGTAAGAAAGGAATGGATTAGCCGCTGTAGTAGACAGGATAAATTCAACCCTGACACTAGCAGGATTTGTTCAGATCATTTTGTGATTATTTTTTATTCTTGGCTAAAGTTTGTACCACATGGAAGTAACAATATAATTTAGTTTTAATGACATATAGGAA
>MU183629.1:0-53581 GCA_016904865.1 Pissodes strobi | reverse complement strand
TAAAAAATATAATTCGTACAAAAATGTAGATGAATTATATATGAAAACATTCATAATTTAATATCCTACACGTTCATATAATAATCTCGATTTTTAGGTATACTGCCCTTTTGCCCGTTATGATTTTTTATTACCTTCGGATTTTGAATTAATATAATAAAGCCTTCATTCTGTGAAAATTTCAGCTTGTAACCCCGAGGTGCCCACAGAAGTCAAGATAAGTTATAAGTAGCACTCTACTATATACAATTGCCTGTAAAAACTCGCTGGTCTTCAGTTTTGACCAGTTTAAAAAGTGTATACAGCACTAGACTCAGTTTACAAGGAGTTGCAGTTGGCAAAGAAGCAACACAAATGATTGATAACTATGTTAAGCTGTGGATAATAGATGACGAAGTATTTTGGGGTCAAATTTAGAATCTAATTAACATTTTTGAACCTATTTGCAAATGGTCGAAAACTGTAGCAGGAGATTATGGCACTATTCACTTTACTGTAAAGGCATTTCGTAAATTAGACTATATATTCCAAATATTTTGAGCACTTACTAAGTCTACAATGTCAGACATTTGCGAACCATGTCATTCGATAGTTAAGAAGGGCTCTTATATGGAATTCTATGTCAGAAGTGCGCGCACTGGTTTCATGCCAAATGTATTGAGATGCCAATTGCCGTTTTGAATTACTATAACAAGGATCTTAAATCCATACAGGGGTGCAGATGATTTTGTCAAGGGTGTATCGCGGGTATCGTTGATTCCCCCGTAGACTCGCCGAATAACGATGATCCTACATTGAAGGGTGTTATGATGAAGCCCTTGTCCATGGAACAGAGAGGATCACCGATTTTCAGGCGAGGTATTAAAGTCAAAGGAAGATAAATGAAGAGCTCCAGTCTGAAGTGTTGGCGTTGAAAATGCAAATCAATGATTTCATTACCAAGAATGATTCCAATCAATCGCCTGAAAGGCTTGATTATATCTCCGAACTGACTGATCGTCAATCTCGCCAGTCTAACCTGATGGTTTTCGGATTACCGAAAACTAAATTCACCATTGCAGGGGAAGAACAGCGATCCTCCGACAAGCGTATTATAGGAGAAATAATACACTCTGCGGTTCCAGACTTGGATATTTCAACATTGAAAATTTTTCAAGTGGGGAAAGCCATACCTAACAGTGCCCGCCCCATTAAAGTTATTATGTCTCCTCCATCTGATGTGTCGAAGATAATTCGGCACTCGAGGGCAATTAGACAAAATCAGGATTTCTCTAATCTATCATTCAGCAATGACAGAACCCCCACCCAAGTAAAGGAGTATAAAGCTCTAAAAACCGAGCTTCAAATAAGGACGGATTCTGGAGAGCATAACTTGCGTATAAAATATATTCGTGGTGTTCCCAAAATCGCATAAACCGGTCTGACATGAACATAAAATCATCATCTACCTCCATCAACAACACAATATGCTACTATCAAAACGCAAGAGGACTCAACACAAAAACCCACGGATTCTTCACATCAGCAAGTTCACATGAGTACCAGATTGTAGCAATAACTGAATCATGGCTCCACGAATATGTTCTAAATGCGGAATTATTTGACGACTACTACATGGTTTTCCGAAGCGACCGCAAATTTCGGGAAATTAACGTCTCCCGAGGTGGTGTGCTGTTGGCTGTTTCCAGGGAGTTTGAGGCGAGTCAACTTGACGTATCAGGCATCCAAGATCAAAACCCTATGGTTGATATAGTTGGCAGTAAGATTGTTGCTAAATTTAAATCACTATATGCGCTAGTTATATATATTCCCCCCAATCTCGCGGCATATGAATACCAGTCTTTTTTTGATTCCCTCGAGACATTTCCTCTTTTTTTGGATAGTCATATAGTAATTATGGGGGATTTCGACCTACAAAATTTCAATGTGGAAAACAGTTTTAATTATGCTAAGGTTCAGATCGCCCTAGACTTTGCTAACTTCTATAATCTAGTCCAATATAATTATGTTCTTAATCTCAATGGTCGAACTCTCGACTTACTCTTTGCGAATGTTCCATGTCAGGCTGGCCGAAATCCGTTGCCTTTTGTTCCCGAGGACGGCCATCATCCTGCGCTCGGCATAAGTCTAAGTCTATCAATAAATAAATTGACACCTATTAAAGCCAAAAACACACAAACATGTTACAACTATCGCAAAGCTAACTTTCATAAATTATATAATCTATTGTCGGGTGGTGACTGGTCTCCTATGGAAGATTATGCTTCGCCTGAGGGCGCCTGCAACTATTTTTACCAAACATTGTATTAGGTTCTTGATAATTGTGTTCCCCAAACTATTAACCATAGTAGAGAGTATCCAGTTTGGTATAGCTCCGCTACCATAAAAACCATTAAATCTAAGGCACGAATTCGCAAAAAACTTAAAAAATCCAATTCTACCGAACTACTAAATCAGTTTCGTACTCTTAGAGCTAAAATAAAACGAGATATTGATGCTGATTATGGCGATTACACTGCCCGTTGCGAGGCGAGCATTGGCTCAGACCCTTCCCAGTTTGGGTATTTTTCTCGGTCCAGACAGAGCCAACAAAGCATTCCAAACCTCGTCTACCTGAACGGTGTTGAATGCAGTGGGTCTCGGGGGGTTGTAGACGCATTTGCGTCATTTTTCAAAAGTGTATACTCACCATAGATGGATGTCCCTTTTCAACCGCCCATCTATTCTAACAACGTACATCTATCTATAAAATCGCCCACGGACTCTGATATTTTGAAGGCATTTTGCAAACTCAAGCCAAAAATGACTCAGGGTCCCGACAACGTGGCAGGCTTTTTGGCGCGTGACTGCAGGTTTGTCCTGCTTCAGTCTATCTCTTATATCCTCAATTTATGCCTAAAAAATGATCGATTTCCGGACTGCTGGAAAACCGCGAAAATCTGTCCAATATTTAAAAAGGGCAGGGTGGATCTGGTCGACAACTACAGACCCATATGTCTACTTAGTGTGTTCGCAAAGGTCTTTGAAATGGCGATGTATGAAAGAATCTTTTCAGAGGTAAGGTGCGTACTTACACCACTACAGCACGGATTTTTTTCTGCAAGAAGCTTGTTTTATGCAATAAACCAGTAACGCTTTAAATTCCCAACTGCAAGTTGACACAGTATACATCGACTACTCAAAGGCCTTTGATGGACTTGATCACTCGATGTTCTTGAGGAAGCTGCCTGCTTTTGGATTCGATCAAAAACTATGCAATTTTATCTCCTCATATCTTTCAAACCGCCAGCTTTATGTTGATCATCTGAATGGAGGACATAGATCCTTATCTTTCGAGGATACCAGTGGAGCTCCGCAGGGTAGTAACCTAGCCCCCCTGCTATTTTCGTTGTTTATTAATGACATAACTGAGATATTTAACAGCAACGTCCTTCTCTTCGCCGATGACCTTAAACTTTTCTCAACCATCCACTCTCTGGAGGACTGTTTGAGACTCCAGAAAGACCTTGACAGCCTGAATCAATGGTGCACGGATAACATGCTCCCCCTTAACGTCGACAAATGCAAAATCATGACTTTCTCTTTGAAAAAGAATCCCATTCTATTTCAGTATAGTATAATGTCGTCAGTCTTGGAACGAGTTGAGAGCTTTAGAGACCTTGGCGTGTACTTTGATCCGGGACTCTCTTTCAATACACATGTTGAAAAGACAAGAGAAGCATCCATAGCGATGCTGGACTTTGTGATTAGAACGTGCAAGCCTTTCGAAAATATCCAGTCACTCAGAGTATTGTACCATTCGTATGTACGGTTCAAGCTGGAATACGCATCCTTAATATGGAGCCCTTTCTATCAAGAATACATTAACGCTATTGAGAGCGTTCAGAGAAGGTTTTTAAAATATCTCGCTTTTATAACCGATGGTACTTACCCTGCTCGTGGTATCGATCATACATTGTTGATTGGCAGATTTGGATTTCCGTTACTTGCCCAAAGGCGAAATTATGTCTGTTTATTATTTTTATTTAAACTAGTTAGGGGTTTGGTAGGCTCCGATCATCTGCGGAGTTGTTTATTTTTCCGTGTTCCTCCTATTGCTACAAGATCCAGGACCTTATTCTACCTGCCATCAGCATCAAATGCTAAGAGAACCCATATACAAAATGTGTGCCCAGTACAACAATATTGTTGCCAACCTCGATACTTTTCATATGTCAGTTCTCGTATCAACTTAAAAAAACTTTTTGATAAAATTTGGATTTGACTTATTATACGGGGTTAATCGAAGGGTGGTTTCGTTACCATAACTTTGAAACACCCCGTGGAATAATTTGGTGAGCGAATTTTCGTAAAACCTTGTTTTTCGATTACAACCATGTTTTCTGGTCATTTTGTTATTTATTTCATGTCAAAATGTGCTTTGGTTAATTTTTAAGAGCGAAATGAATTTGCCGCCCACAATTTACGGCTTTTTCAATAATTATCATTACTCTTTGGTGGTATTTTGTAAAACGACGAGCGGGATCGTCACTTAACAGCGGTACAAACACGAAATCGGCTTCAAAGGTTCACGAGGCAACAATGTGAGTGTATTTACAGATTACACGAGTTTGGCATGCAAAGTTTCAGACCAGCAACTGGGCCCAAATTACTTCCACGTCACAGAGTGGCTAGACTGCAATTTTCCAGGGAACATTTACATTGGAATTTGAGGCAATGGAGCCATGTTCTTTTTACGGATGAGTCGAGATCCTGTTTGAACTCATCAGATGGGAGAGAACGAGTACTATGGCGTCGAACTGGAGAGAGGTTTGCGGAGGGCGCTTTCAACCCCCGCGATAGCCATGGAGGGGGTTCGGTGATAGTGTGGGCAGGAATATCCCGAGAGACCCACACTGAATTGGTGTTTATTGATGGTTCGTTGACTGCACACCGATATATTGAGGAGATATTAGTGAATCACGTAGTACCCTTTTCTCAATATATCGGCGATTAATTTATTCTAGTGCAAGATAATGCGCGGCCACATTCTGCAATGTGTGTCAAGCAATACCTAGATGAAGCTGGTATCAACAAAATGAACTGGCCAGCATGTTCGCCAGATCTTAACCCTATAGAACACGTTTGGGACATGCTTGGCAGAAGGATTAGAGGTCGCGAAGTTGGACCAGCTTCAAAAAATTAACTTCGCTGGGCTCTTGAGGAAGAATGGCAAAACATCCCGCAAGATCATATTTGCAACCTCATTGACAGCATAAACTGACGTGTACAGGCAGTTATAGCAGCCAGGGGAGGCAATACAAAGTATTAAGTTATTTTTCACAAGTTTTTTGTTGTTGTTTCTTTACTTAGGTATTTAACTTTCAGTTATGTTTTTTATGAAATATTATTTGTTCTGTTATTGTTACTATTGTTTATTAAAACCAAGACCGTATCGTTGCTTTTTAACGTTTTTTAAATTTCCATATACAGGGCTAATGGGGCGTCAATATGACATTACGATAATAGTCACCAGAGCCACCTCGTGATATTAGAAAATAGCAACAAAAAGTAATGATAATTGAAAAAGTTGTAAATTGTGGGTGGCAAATTCATTTCGCACTTAAAAATGAACCAAAGTACAATTTGCCATGAAACATAAAACAAAATATCCAGAAAACATGGTTGTAACCGAAAAATAAGGTTTTACGAAAATTCACTCACGAAATTATTCCACAGGGTGTTTCAAAGTTAGGGTAAAGAAACCACCCTTCGATTAACCACGTATAAGTCAAATACAAAATTTTATCAAAAAACCGGGTATCCCAATTAAAATTCATATATTTATATACAGTTTGCTAATAAAATCATCAAAATAGGGCTAAAAATAAAATAAAACTGTAATACTTTAAATTTGACGAAAATTTTCTCCGTTGCGTTTTTTTTGCATCTGAGTGTATATAAATATTAAATGGGTAATTCAGAACTACCTTGCATTGTCCCCACTTAACGACACCAAGAAATCTAAATTGCTGGAGTTTGCTGACAAAAGAGAAAATGTTGTTTTAAAGCCAATACATTATGCTGCAGAATTACTAAATCCAAAATCACAAGGTTCTGAACTTGATGAAACACAAATTCTTTCAGCCATAGAATGCATACTTAATATATCAAAGAATAAACTCAATTTAACGGAGCAAGAAATAATAGATGTAATAGCAACTACCGCTGTAGGAGTGGCAAATTATTTGGAAATAACTTTATATGGAAAAGTAGTTTTGATAAGCCAGTCTCCTGGTGGAAAGGATTTTGTTCTTCTTATTATCACAAGTGGCGTCACGAATTTTGATGATGCCAGCATCTTCGGCGGTCACGGAACTCAGTTTTAGCGTTTATAGTCATATTCACTCACAATACAGAAACACTTACAATGAGAGAGCCGCTAAACTACTTATGTATCTCACAATGAAAACTTGCTGAAGTAAATAGAACAGGGTGAAAGGTCAATTTTTATTTCCGATACTACTGAAAATTTTGAGGAAGTAGACAGGCAAGAAGATGTTATTGAGTGTGATGACACTGATGAAGATATGCCTCTTACTCGACTTGTTTGTCAAAAATAAGATTTTTTGAACAAGTTTTACTTTTATATTGTTACGGCTAGCCTAACAACCATCCGAACGTTTTTGTGCTACCCTATAGAACTTGCCTTGTAGCGTACCGTGTTTATGTGTGAGTCATCGCCGCCCGGCCGGCTGCGAAGATTCAGGTTCGCTGGAATTATCTCGATGGCCTCGTCGAGATCATATAGAGTGGCGTCGGAATACTTCCCGAATATTCGTGATAGATTTAAGATTATATATAAGTAGACCTAAGGCGAATGTTAGTCAGTCGGAAGTTAGTTCAGTTAGTAATCATTAAGTGTTAAAGTGTAAAGAGATATTAGTTGGAAAGTTATAAGAATAGTTTAGAGTGTTAAATTGTATACAGTGGTACATAATAAAGAGACTATTAGTTGAAAATAGTAAAGTTGTAATTTTGTTAAGAACCCACGGGAAAAACGTAACATTTGGTGTCAGAAGTTGGATTGTGAAGGACTTGTGAAGTATTTTCGAGGAAAGAAGAGGGTACAAGTAAGTCAACGAGACCGTTTTGATTGGTGGATTCTGTAAAAATTTTATATCGTTCTATGGTCAATACGAGGCAACAAACGCCAGAAATGGAGCAAATAAATAAAATGTTGGCCGATTTCATGGAAAATCTAAATGCTGAGAGGCAAGCAGCACAGGACAGGCTTCAAAAGATGTTTCAAGATCAAGAAGATAAAAAGCAAGCGGATCGGCAAGCAGAACAGGACCGGCTTCAGAAAATTTTGCAAGACCAGGATGATAAAAAGCAAACAGAACAGGACCGGCTTCAGAAAATTTTGCAAGACCAAGAAGACAAAAGGCAAGCAGAACAGGATCGGCTGCAGAATATTTTACAAGATCAGGAAGATAAAAGGCAAGCGGAACGGGAAGAGGATGAGCGTAGAAGGCAAGCAGAACAGGACCAGCTTCAGAAATGGATGCTGGATGTAATTGTAGGCGAGCAAGGAAAATTACAAAAGATATTGGACGGGCAAAATGAGAAATTTGAAAAAGAAGTAGGTAATATACAAAAAGAAGTTGGGAGTGTACAAAGAGAAGTAGGAAACGTACAGCAAGAAATGAGGAATTTACAAGCAGAATTTATGAGACTAAAAAATCAAGGACCCACCGAGAGGGTATTCGCCACAGGACATAACATCAAACCTCCAACGTATGACGGTCAAACCTCCTGGACAATGTACAGAAGGCAATTTGAAGCCGCTGCTGTTGCCGGAATAACGAAGAAATGGCTACATCATTAGTGGTAGCGCTTCGTGGGTCTGCCCTGGAACTACTGCAGACCATTCCCATCAGCCAACAAGGGAAATATGACATACTTGCAGCTGCCCTGGAGAGACGATTTGGAGACCAACATAGAAGATAACTGTATCAGGCACAAGTTAAGTCCCGACATCAGAAGCCTGGTGAAAACCTGCAAGAATTTGAGGCAGACATTAGATGTCTCATTCAATTGGCCTACCCGGGAGCGACAGAGGAATTTCAAGTGGTACTTGCTGCACAATATTTCGTGGATGGTATTAGAGATCCATCAGAAACTCAGAAAATGTTACGCCTAGCCAAATTTGATAACAACAGCGAAGCTTTGGGTCGAGCCCTAGAAATCGAGGCAGCCTGTAACATCTCCAAGCCAAAAATCAGGGCCGTATCCATCCAGGAAGAAAAGCCGACAAACAGCTGTGAATTAACTGAGATGGGCGAAATTTCGAAGAAATTAACGAAAGTTCTACAGGCCACAGGGAGATTTCGGGAGCCAATTGAAGATAGGCCACGTAACCGTAATACATCAAGTCAGTGCTATAGATGTGGCAAGACTGGACACTTCAAAAGGGACTGTCGAGTACAAAGATTCCAGGAGCCAATAGAAGAGAGGCCACATAACCAAAATACATCAAATCAGTGTTATAGATGTGGAAAGACTGGACATTTCAGAAGGGACTGTCGAGTATGGATATTCCGGGAGCCAACAGAAGTTAGACCATGTAATCGAAAGGCTATAAATCAGTGCTATAGATGCGGCAGGACTGACATTTCAAAAGAGACTGTCAAGTACAAAGATTCCGGGAGCCACTAGAAGATAGGCCACGTAACCGAAATGTTCCAAATCAATGCTATATATGTGGCAACATTGGGCATTTTCAGAGAGACTGTCCAGTACAACTACGACCTACAACTCCATCCAGAGACAACAGCAGTTCAAAGCCAAGTCAGGAAGAGTTGAAACAATATAACTTTAAGACTAGGCACAGGGAAAGAAGATGGCATAGTAATACAGATGCTTTATCCAGAAGGTCATGTGAGGAGAATTATAAACATCGTCAAAGAATTGACCAACGAGAAGGAATCACTACCATTAGGCGAATCAAGTTTCAGGTTGATCAGCAGAGGACCACAGAGCAACTAAAGAAAGATCAGCTTGAGGATAATGAAATAGCACTGCTACTAAAAGCTAAGGAAGAACGTCAACCAAGACCAAGCTGGAGAGATATTTCAACTAGGGGATCTACTTTTAAATCTCTGTGGGCTCAGTGGGACTCCCTGGTAGTTGAAAATGGACTTCTTAAAAGAGCCTGGGAAAGCGCCGATGGCAAAGTAGTGAAGACACAGTTAGTGGTACCAAGGAAGAGGGTATCGGAAATTCTGGACGAAGTACATAATAAAAAGTTTGGTGCTCATCTCGGAGTTAACGGAATGATTGACAAGATCCGCGACAGATTTTACTGGGTCAACTACTGCCAGGATGTGAAATCATGGTGCCAGCAGTGCTCAACCTGTGCCTCAAGTCAAGGACCCCAGACAAGATCCAGTGGGAAGATGAAACAGAATGATGTGGGACTACGGTTTGAACGTCTCGCCAGTGACCGAATGAAGGCTCGATATAATCTCCAAGCTAACTCTAGGGGAAATCGGATGAACGATAAAGTCTGGTTATATAATCCGCAAAGGAAGACAGGGAGATCAACCAAGCTAACAGCAGTATGGGAAGGACCCTATACGGTCATCAAAAGAATTAATGACGTTGTGTATAGAATTCAGCGTAGTCCCAGAAGCAAACTGAAAGTTGTCCACCTCGACAGGTTGAAAGCATATCACGGACATGAAGTAGCTGATCGTGACGATCAGAATTAAGAGGGAGGCAATGTTACGGCTAGCCTAACAACCATCCGAACGTTTTTGTGCTACCCTATAGAACTTGTCTTGTAGCGTACCGCGTTTATGTATGAGTCATCGCCGACCGGCCGGCTGCGAAGATTCAGGTTCGCTGGAATTATCTCGATGGCCTCGTCGAGATCATATAGAGTGGAGTCGGAATACTTCCCGAATATTCGTGATAGATTTAAGATTATATATAAGTAGACCTAAGGCGAATGTTAGTCTGTGGGGAGTTAGTTCAGTTAGTAAATCATTGAGTGTTAAAGTGTAAAGAGGTATTAGTTGGAAAGTTATAAGACTAGTTTAGAGTGTTAAATTGTATACAGTGGTAGATAATAAAGAGACTATTAGTAGAAAATAGTAAAGTTGTAATTTTGTTAAGAACCCACGGGAAAAACGTAACAATATATTTGTGTTCATGTGTAAGCATTCTGTGTTTTGTTAAATTTTTTATATATAAATATTCCTTTTTTTTTCTATTTTTTTAGTGTTTTATATAATTATAATACCTATTTCCAATATTTCCAATGTTTCAGAAAATATTTCCGAAAATATACTTCCGGAAATTTTGCAACACTAACAGGAACAATCCATGTTGATTTAGATTTGCTACTATAACAGCAAAAAACTGTTCAACATCATCCTTAATACATCAAGTCGCTTACGATTTATATAGTCCCTTAAAACGTCTTTATTCTTCACACATGCTACTTCCCTGTAGTTTGGGTTAGTTTTTTTTTGTCAATTTTAGGATCAATCATTTGTACGAGTGCTTCAAATTTCTATAAGCGAACACACTCCATGCAAGAACTTCTTTCTTGTTATCTATTTTAAGCCAAACTAACCCAAGCACTGGGACGTTTTGCAACAGTCGCAGTCGATTAAAATCATTTGCCAACACTTGACTAGCAACAAGCATGTCAACAATTGGTAAACTGTTGTTTAGTATATTACCTATATTTTGTTCTATCATCTCACAGCGAAAACAGGATCAAAAAATGCTATTTTCGCTATTACATAATACACTATTTTGCTAGATGCTTTAAAAAAAAGAACGTAAGTTCTAAGCGATGTTCCATTATAGTTTTTCTACAACCATTATTGCATTATAGTGTCCCATTTTTATTCTTTAAGGTACGCGTCCACTAATCGTCATCGGACGGACGGTACGAATCGGACGAATCGGATTTTTTTTGTGTCCTGCGTCTACTACCACGGATTATTGGAGTCGGTATCAGTATTTCTCCCGCAGTTAGCTAAGTGCTGTTGAAGAAGCAAAAGCATTATTTCGTTACTGAATGAAGATTTTATAATTATTGACGTGTTGTAAGAAGAAGAAGAAAACGAAACTGCAAATATTGTCCCTGAGAAGAATGTCCGAATATTCTAGATACCCCACATTGTAAACTTATACTCGTGCACAATCGTGATAAGTCTTGCTACATCTATAATTACGTTAAAGCAATGTGGAGGAAAGTCACAAACTAACTAACAAAAATCCTTGCTATCTTCTCCAATAAACCAAAACAGAGTTTTATCCACAATACCGAAACAGAATAAACTGTTTTAATCATCTCCTGATGATGCTAAACATGGTTATCGAAACGCGCGTCGAGTGCAAATATTCTGTTTCGGTATTGTGGATAAAACTCTGTTTTGGTGCATGTTGCTGAAGGTTCCAAACCCCAACGTAGTTCTCCAATAAAGTTTGGAAAGGGAAATATACCGTGACACCTGCGTGTTCTTGTCAGTATTAACAGTATCAGCATCGGCAGTGTCCGCACGAAACGGATTTTGATTTCGTCTTCGGGATCCCGTCCGGAAATGCCGAAGTGCGGTCGGGTCGATGCCGATAGGTGAACGCAGTCATATTGAAACAATGTAGATAATTATAAAATCCGATTCGTAGGATGCGTACCGTCCGTCCGATGCCGATTAGTGGACGCGTACCTTTATGGGTATATCGTTAACTATTATTAATGTTTCTTAAAAACTGGTACAGATCCCATTGTCCCATTTAGTTTGGGTTAGTTTTAAAATATTTAAAGCGACACTGAACTGATGTTTAAAATAATACAACGATTATTTATATTATATTTATTGTACAATATACTTAATAAATAAAAAATGAATTAAAAGTTGCATAATTTAGTTGACAAAAATGTGTGCTTATCACTTAGATCACAAATAGTGTCCATCACGCTTTACAATATGTTATAATATTGCTACAAGGTGACCGATTTCAACTCAAGATTTGCCATTTCACATCAATTGTAGAGATATTATCTTGTATAACTGCTTTATATGACGGCGCTATTCAGTTATAAAAGGGTCTGTATGATGAATCAAATAAATCAAAATTATAAACAGTAAATTGCGTTCGTCAGAGCGTCATTAGACCCATCGGGAGTTAAATCAATTTCAATTTCTTTTTGTCAAATATTTTTTTATTAGTATTTTTTTTGCTTCTCAAAAATTATCAGAATCAGTCCCGTTGGATCTAAATAGCAAAACGCAAATATTCAAACAGTTTTGCAAATTAAATTAATTTCACTAATAATACTAGTCTCATTATGATTTAAAGAGTTTTTTACATGTTTCATTAAGTCTTACTGCATTTGCATTGGTTATTTAAGGCATAAAACAAGTTTTACTTCAGAAGGAAATTTGTTAAAAGTCCCCTCATATTTTATATTAGGATAGCAGAATTTTGCAGGTAAAAACAATAAATGATCATTACTTTTGAAAAAATAAAAACTTTTACAGGAAAGTCAATAAGCCAAACACTGTATCAAACACATATTTATTTACCAGGAAATAACAAAAATTTGCAAAACTTGTTTAAAATCTATTCGACAGACTCTTTAGATTGTTGTGTCTCTTGGGAGGAATCACACTTTTAAAATTAAAGATAATTCGTTCTCTAAATAAAACAATTAATATATAGTAAATATTGAACACATAAGGTAGATTTGGGAGGCAGTGAATGAACTTGGTTAATATTCAACCTATCAACTGCGCGAATATTTTTTTTCAATTTAAAATGTACCTTAAACTAACTATACAACCAACATTCACAAAACCGTTATTTGGGAGTGTGTTTTCACATCAAAGTTTAGTGAAACGTCGATATGCAAATATACATCAAAATTATAAATTAATTAAACTATCAGAAAATTGTTTAAAAATTAATTTCACTTATAATTATGCCTGTACAAAACAACATCACATTAATACTTTTAAGATATAATGTGAGATTTTAATTTTGAGGATATTTACATCATCCTTTTAACTGTTATTTAAGTGAGATTAGAACAATCCACTTATCGAGAACATGACTTCTGTGATGGTCATTTCTCGATTTAAAATATTTACTACTAACGTTATTATTCCTTAGATCGTTAGTGAACAAACTTTTTCTTACCAAACAAATTCCCATGATTTTAATACTGATAGAAGTCAGATCATACCAGTTTCCACTTTTGAACTAAGTTTGGGTCTTTTCTGTCAATTTTAGTCAAATTAGGTTGGTCGGTTTTTTCCACGTAACAACGTCACGTCATGTGGCTTTCACCGGTTGGTATTCACCCCTCTTCCGGCACTTAATTAGAAGCAGGGCGACCTTCCTGCATAAGTTACACGTTGTTCCAGTGTGAGGGGCCTAATTGGTGGGAATCTCCAGTCTGTGCCCCTGATGACTCCCGACTTTACAACAATTACTTTTAACAGATACTTCCAAGCACAGACAGAAATGATACCATGGGGCATCAACGCGTTAAAATTATCCAAACCTATTATGAAAATGCCCGATCGAGGAAAAATGCCTTTCGTGTTCTTCTTAAATTTTTTGCTGGACAAAATCGACTTTCCGAGGGGCCAATTTGAAATGTGGTCCAAAAATTCGAGCAAACTGTCGCCGTAGCTAACATAAAAATCCCTTAACATGCTCGGAGAGGTCGTTCGGAAGAAAATGTTGCCATTGTCCGCGAAAGTCTGGCCGAAAATCCAAGCACATTCGTCATCGATCGCAGCAAATGGACCTTAGGTATTCCAGTACACAACATTTTTTTAAAATATTTGCAGTTACGCCCATACAAACTACAAATAACGCAGGAATTCAAGCCTCGAGATCATCAACAGCACCATGAGTTTGCCGAATGGATACGAGAGCAAGAGGTAAATTTTTCAGTAACAATCTTTAGCGGTGAGACTCATTTCCACATTGGCAAGCAGACGTGGGGATTGAATTATCCATGAGAGATTGATCACAAAGAAATGCATCCCTAAAAAGTGACTGTTTGGTGTGCCTTTTGGTCTGGAGGCGTAATTGCCACATTTTTTGTTTGATGATCATGCGGAAAACACTGTTACGGTTAATGGTTTCGCTATCGGAGCATGATAACAACCTGTTTGTGGGAACAATAGGAAGATGTGGACATCGAAGATCTTTGATGACAACCGTAAATTCATCTTTTATTGGAATTGAAAATTAAAAAATAAGATCTATTGTCAAAATATGTCGTTCTGTATTGTACCTTGAATTTTTTACATAACCCAAATGAGCTGGATGTCGCTCTGATTATAATTCACTCATGCTTTTATTATTTTTGGGTCACATTTCTGATAAGCGAGAAAATGTCCTGATTAAGAAAAATAGTTTTTATTATTTGTTGGTTGCGCCCTTAATTAGCACTTTGCGTTGCACCAGACCTGAACTGCACCTGACTATTGAAAAAGACTAGATTTCTACCATTCCTTACTAAATATGTAGAAGGAAAATTCCGGTGGCTATCACAAATTTTGTAGACAGATGAGACCACATTCAACAACGACAGAGGAATCAATTTGCATAACATACACTGGTTGGCCCATAGAATGTTTACCTACAATGCGGTATAATAATTAGATGAATTGAGGACGTTATTTAATCAAACCCTGAATGGTACAGTGTAATTTTTTTTCAGAACTACCACTGCTGAAAAATGTGAACTTGGCAACACGGTTTTCCAGCAGGACAGTTGTTTTCTGCTATACCCTGCCAAATAGGATGAAGGAAGACCCCCGATGCCGTCATAAATTATGTGGACAGATGAAGCTACATTAAACAGTGATGGAGGAGTTAATTGGCTTATGTAGAAGATTGAATTATTAAATATTGACCAGACCCAACCAAAAAAGTAGTAGTCAAGGCTGCGGTGTTGCAACTCATTTCAAACTGATGCAAACATTGCAAACGCCATTAGCGGATTTAGGACGAAATTAATTAAAATTTATTTTGAAGGAAGGCAAGTCGAAAACAGAATATTTTGCTTATCATTAATTAAGAAACCACTGGGCAATTATTATAAATAGAAATGTTCTATATTGTTGTGGTAAATATTTATCTTTTACGGCACTTGAATCTGTAACGAATGGGACCACTTCGATCCAAGTCCCAGGGAGTAAACTGACGCTATTCCAAATCAATGACCCTAACGCTGAAATACCTAAAAAACACTTTACGTTTCAGAAGCAAATGTACCTCCGTTTTCCAGAGTTGAAATTCGAAACTGTTAATTATAAGCATAACGTTGGTAAAAGATTTTAGATCTCTCAAGTTTATAATTTGACAACTCAGTTAAAGGTCATTAATGAAATGTACGCTGTAAGTAAATAATCTACCTATACTTATTCAAGGTAATTTGAGTAGTGTTCTCTTTTAATGATGCAAATGAAGGTCTTATTTCTTATTAGAAATAAACACGTCAAATAGTTAATATTATAGTCTTATAGACATAAAGCTTCAGATATTAACGATTTGCTGTGCTTCAAAGCAAATAAAACGTATCTTCTTTTTCAGAGCGCATATGTTTTAATTTCTTTTACTAGATCTCCAGTTCTAAAAGATATGTTAACAAAAAACTTGGAGGAAAATGTGTCTCATACCTATCTATATTCACATGTTAGAATATGTAATAGAACTTTTCAAAACCTCAAAAACTGCAATCAATTTCCAGAAAAACAAAACCTATCAAACTGGAACGTATATCAAAACCAGTGGAACTATTTGTGAATGTCTTAAAATGATAGCAAAAATTTAATTTCCCGAGTGCTTGCATCGAATATGCCAAACATTCTTTACTTTCTATTCAAATTATATCAAACCAAGCTTGAACTGTGACCACTAGGATTTTCAATCCTGTATGAGCAAAAAACCAGCCTCTTGGCTAGAAAATTGACATTTTTCGATATGTTGTCCCTCGCGGACCTAATAATATCTTTAAGTAAAAATGCATGATCCTCACAACAATCAAAAGGACGTTATCTCAGAAGCATTAGCAAAATTCAAGTTAAGTCTTTCTCACTCTATTTACACGATTCCTTTACATAAAGTTTCAACGCATTCAGCTTTTTGTGCTGTGTCATTCTGAGCACTTTTTATGTTTACCATTTAAATTAATTTACAGAGAAAATTTACTGTCAATCAAGGACAACCACTTTTCTGTCCTCTAGTTTGGTTTTGAAAAATCGCCATGGTTTTCTGGCAGCCCGTCTCAGTTCCGCCGAAGATATTTGACGCCTTATTTTTCTGCAAAAGAAACAAATATTAGAATTACAAGACCTTCAATTTTATGTAACTATTAATCAGGCAATTTTAATAAATAGAAACAAAATTACAGCCTGTAACAGCCTAATCCACAGGATTATGGCTAGTCCTCGTGTGCGTTTTATAATGCCAGCGTATCGGCGGCTGCGATGTGATTGGTTGTGCTGCCTACGCGTCGCCATATGATGCGCTGATATCCAATTACGTGGTATTTACGCCGAAAAGCTTACTTTTGTCATTAGCGCACCGTATGATGACAGTTCTGCCGTCTCTAAACTAGATAATATCATAAACCTAACTACTCCGAATAGACGCTCAGTGGGCTTAGGCCAGAGAAAAATGCTACAATTGTATCGAGAGATGGCGCCACCATTATTACGAATTAAATTTTATCGTATTTCGTCGCTATGCCAAACAACGGCCAAACGCCTTTCAGACTCGGGTCGCTCACGCTGTTGCCAAATTTAAATGTACTTAAAATACAGTATGTATAATAATAAAATATAAAAAGAGGCTTTTATTTCATTTTGATTTTAAATGTTGCAGGACCGGAGTTTTTTTTATTTACAGTTTGAGGTTTTTTACTTTTTAGTAACAATTAGTAATTAAAGTCCGTTCAAGTCTATTGCGCTGTTACGTCATATCATTCCATCTTTCTTTATGCAATGAACGTATGTACTAAATTGATCCGTCAAATTGGAATCTTTGACATCGATTTGCGTCAATGTTAAAATATCATAACGAAAATAACAGATTTAATTCATTTATTGATTTGTTGGTAGTTGGTTTGTGTTTTACGCTAATAATTGGTAATAAAAATCGTTTTGAGATGCAGTGAGAAAGAGCAAGCTTTAATTTTAAAATTAGTGCATTATTTCACATGTGAAAAAGATGGTGTAAGTAATATTTGTTTTCTATTTATTTGATAATACTAAAAAATAATATCTCTAGAAAAAATGTATTTTTGATGTGTAAACATCTTACGCGGCGATATGAGGACAAATCTCGGCAAATGAGACGGAAAAGCGCAAACCAATTCTACCGCCAGGGTGGTATTATATACAATTTTGCCATTTAAAATCGTTTTTAAACGGATTTTAGACGATAAAAAGCATATTATAATTTTAAATTAAACGAACTGTCAAAAGTATTATTCAGATGCCCAGACGTTTAAAACAATAGCCGCGTTCGTTTTTGTCATCTTTTTCCTCGATTGGCTCCAACATTTTGACAGGCACGTGACTTGGGTTTTCCTTTTAAATACACAGAACTCGTGACTGTCAAATTTTTAGAGCAAGTCGAGGAAAAAGATGACAAAAACGAACGCGGCTAACATTGTCATGAGTATGTAAAATTGATAAAAACGGAACGTGCTCCGGAATAGAAAACAGGAACAGAGACATCTTTTGGCTTGTGTAAAAAATAACGTACGAGTCTATCTAAGACGTACGGATCTTTTCTTTTGACGTCAGAAATTCTGACGTAACAGCGCAATAGCCTTGAATGGACTTTACCTAGGTTTTGTTATTATTGTTAGTACGTAGCTATATAGGTATGATAATAGGTACAAACATACTTTTCTTAGTTATTTAGGCACCTACCTATAATATAATAATTATATTAATGATGAGTGTAATAGTATATTGTGCAACAAGTGTTGAAAATATCACTTTGAAATTTGATGGCCCGAGCCGTAGGCGAGTGACATAAATCACACGAGTGTTGCATACTAGACTTTTCCAAGCATCTTGTCTTTGAATTAAAATTTGTAGTTTACAAAGACCATACAAACACTTCTATAGCCATTTGTGTAACTAGTTGATGAGTAGGTATTGAAATGTCAGGGCTGGGACAACGCCCTACCCGGGGCGTCCTTTTAGGGTTTCGGCCCTCATTGTAGGGTTACGCCCTTAATTTTTGGGGCTATTCTTTTCATATCTTTGGAAAAAGGCGCCATTCACCGGCGCGCGGCGGTCTCCTCTTATGGCTTTGCCTTCCCTCGGGGGACCCACTTTTTACATATTCGGAAAAGGGAGCATACGGGAGTGAAGCCCTAAATTGGGGCTCCTTGAGGCCCAAAGCCCTGAAATGGGGCCCCTGGTACGGGACCCATTTTTCACAGGTTTTAAAATGGGGCCCTCGGGGGGGACGAAGCTTTTGAATGGGGCCCCCGGTGTAGGAGCCTCGTATTTGACACATTTGGAAAAGAACCTTGGGGGGGGGGGGGGGACGACGCCGTAAAGGAGGCGCCGGGGGGAGCTAAACCTTAGAATGGGGGCCTATTTTTCCCATTTTTTACAGATTTAGGAATGGAACCCCAGGGGTCAACAAAATTGGGCCCCAAGTATGCGAGTCCCGTTTTCTACAGTGTTACAAAAAGGGCCGCCTTGGGGGGGGGGGGGGGGGGGGAGATGGGGGGGGGGGACCTCTGAGGGCGAAGCTCTAAAACGGAGACGAAGCCCTTTAATTTAAATGCCCGAATAAGCACACGGCGTGTGCAAAGTATACTTTTCACATGATGTTTGAAATGACCAGTTTTCGAGAGCAGTTGTTATTGCGTTTTTGTCTCTATTCAGGGCAGTCGTAGACAAAATTATTAAAAATCTTATACCTACTACTACACTACAATATATGAAATCTAAAATAATCTATATGTAGGTAGATACCTATCAAATCTAACCCCGGACCCGGAACACTAAAAACATTAAATAACCGATTCAATAATACAATTATTATCACCCTTATTGCGTAAAAACTTATAAAAACGCTCTTTCATCTTCCGAAAATTCAACAAAAAACTGTTTCGCGGAAAACTGCGGCCGGCCCGGCGCGATGCATATGAACTAAGGTAAGACCTACGTGCTTGCTTGATCCTACAGCAAAAACCGCGCGGCGCGCTGCACGGCGCGCGTAGCTTAATTTCCCAGATCATGGCAATTCATGATACAATAACATTGTATCATGATGGCAATTGCAGCAAGCCAGCAAGTAGTTAGTTAGGTTTATGGCAGCATCAAGTGTTTGCGGAACTCTCACAATTCATACGACATTAATTATTATTCTCCTATTTTTGACTATAATATCTTGATATTAATATTGTTTTCAACATGTCAGGCATCACCTGTTGTTTTTATAAGTGCAATAATAATCGAAGAAATCGCGGGATTAAATTATTTCGAATTCCCAAAAAGAACGGCGAACTCTGCAAAAAGGGGATTTTAAGTCATTTCATGCTTTATTTCAGTCATTTCACAACTAGTGTGCCGATTTTGTTCAAATTTGGTAACCGACACCAGTCACTTCTTAATTTTTAGTTGATGATACGTTTTTGCCTACTTATCTGGGTAGAGGGTGATTACCTCGGTGATAACATAAGATATAGACGGTGTAACATAAGTTGGTGTATTTTTAACAAAATTTTAAATACACCCCATTTTTTTAAGTGAAGGCGCGATGTTGTTTTTTCTTGTTTCTAATCTAACTTTAGATTTTGTGTGTAAAAAATGTTGTTTTAACTGGAACCTTGACGTTAATCTGAAGGTATAAAACTGGGGGTTAATAAAGAACTTTATCGAAACCTATAATAGAGGGCATAATCCCTCGAGCCGTTTGATTCGGGTGTCTCAAATTTGAGATATGACGTCATCGACTATTTTTTAATATAAAGTCCTTTTTTTTATTATTCTTTTAAAGGGCATAATAAAGTTTCAGTTCGGCACATAGTAATCGACGTGTGCTAGCATAGTTTAGTTATCTAAACAAAACATTTCTTATTTATAGATACTCAATTTATTCCAAAGTTAGATATTCGCATTGTATACCTACGAGCCGCCACTGCCCATGACTATACAGTGTTCCTTAATGACATACTAATATTTAAAGGGTTGATTCTTGGACCAATTTTAAGAAAAAAAAACTTCTTATGAATGTATGTCCTAAACAACTTAATTTTTAAGATGCAAAAGAAGATAAAGTTTTTAGAAAAACAATTTTTTTATATAATAACTGTGACTATTGTAGATATCTTTATGAAATTTGGTACACGTCTTTTAGGCATCAAGATGTATTTCTGTTGTACAGACAATTTTTTTCAGTGGCGTCCGTACCAGTTTTGCATTGAATATTTTATGAAAAAAAAATGTACGCACCTATCTTAAAATAAAAATCATTTTTGAGATCCGCATAAATTTCTAAACAAATTTAATCAGTAGGTGTTTTTAAGTCCGATGCAAGGCTTTCGCTTAAAAAAAAAATCAAAAACCGTTTCTTGCATGGTCATAACAATATCGTTAATGACAATATCACAACGCAGAGAAAGATATTTTATTTTTTTAGGTGAAAACCGTGTGTCCGAATTAAAAAAATTATGTGATCAAATCTTTTTACTTAGGAAATAAGGATTTCAAAAATATATTTTTTTTATTTTAAGAAGTCAGTGGCGTACCACTGCTTGTCTAATAATAGTTTTGACAGAAAACTTCCTCAGGCTACTGATGAAATAACTCTGGATTTCGTCTGCGACTTTTAGTATCTAGCAATTCGACGCAGGAGAAATTCAGAAGTGCCTAATAATTATTTTTTTTTAACTTTACCTCCATGTATATTAAAAGTTAAGACGTTCAGGGCATACGCTCATATGAAGTTTTTTCTTAAAATGGGTCCAATAATCACCTCCCTAAATATTAGCGTGTCATTGAGGAACCACCCTGTATAAATAACTTTATATTGTAGGAAATCAGAAGTTACTTAGTTTACCAAATAAGAAATCCACCGCAAATATTTATGCGAAAGGCATTTTTTGGAAACGGATTTAAAAAGACCAAAAAAAAGCGGTATTTAAAGAATTCGTGTATACCAATGCCCTATAAGGATATGGTATTATAGAATCATTGCCTACCTCTCCCCAGAAGGTTCCGACAACATAAAAAACATATTGGATTTTGTTGGGTTTAGGGAACGACGAAATAAAAGTCTAGATTTTGTTAAAAAGCCGACGTTTCGCCAAATATATTAGCTTCTTCAGGGCGCTAAAATATAAAACTGGGGTTAATACAAGCCTACTTAAGGATTATACAAAGAAATATATATTTTCTCTTTAAAATTGCAAAACTTTAGACTTAAAATGGACGAAATAACACAGAATAAAATTACTTGGTAAGACGAATTTAAAATTTACATATTAGGTACCAAAATGAAAATATACACAAAAGTTAAAAATATATAATTATAAACCATAGTGGGTAGGTACTTACTTTTAAAATTCTAGACCTATGTCCATAATAGATATAATTGTAAACGGAAATATATTTAGGTAAACGGGACAATACATGGATATTATTAAAATTTGTCAGAATTCAGCGACATATACAACACACATATCTTTGGTTAATATTGTTTATAAATGGAGTGTTACCAGGAAGTGCAGTGTTGATTGTAAATATTAAAAGCTTTATCGCATTTTTAAACTGTTTGTATTGGTTTTTTATTACAATAGTGGAATTAATACGATAATCTTAGATAGTTCGGGAGTTTTAGCATTGCCATATTAACATATTCTATCTAAGATATTAAAATATGCCGCATTTAAATTTTCAATGTCCGTTCTTTTATTGACCGATTTGTTTTTTTTTATATGTATCATTTCCGAAAAAATTCTTTTTTTATAATTTGTTTGTTTGTCTAGAATTTTTATTTCTTCAAAATTAAAAGTGTGTCCTGTGTCTTGTCTGTGTTGAACCAAAGCCGTTGGATTAGTTTTTATTAAAAAGTTTTTTTCATCATTTTTGTGCTCTCTTACTCTATCTTTTAAATATCGTGCTGTTTGTCCTATATAACATTATCACACGACTTACATGGGATTCGATAAATTAAATGTGACGTCAGTTGTTGTTCAGTTTTTGCTTTAAGCTTCGAATAATAATTGTTCTTCAGAGTATTACAAGTTTTCTGAGACACTATTATTTTCTTATGATCTAGTGTCGAATATTTTTCAATGGTTGCTTTTAATAGCTCAGTTAGTCCTTGTACATACGGAAGTTTGTAAAAAGATTTTTCCAGAGCGGTTTGAGAATTTATTGGCTGGTGTTGAGGATTAGACACAGTTTTCTCTGTATTAAGTATTTTACGCACTAATGAAATTGGGTAATTGTTGTCAGTTAGCATTTTCGTAATGTAATCTAAGTTAGCCTTATGATACGCGGGTGATGAAAGTGAAATTGATCTATGTTTTAGATTGTTAATAATATTTATTTTATCTTTGAGTGGATGTTCTGAAAAAAAGTTTATATATCGTTCCGAAAAAGTGGGTTTATGATACCAATTTGTATCAATTTGGCCATTTTCTTTAATTATAACTAAAATATCTAAAAAGGGTATTTGTCTATTATTTTCTTTTTTCTATCGTGAATTGAAGTTTGGGGTGGTAGCTGTTAAAAGAGTTTAATATAACGTTACACTGATTTTTTGGAATAGCTGTGAGAATATCATCCACGAATCTCTTAAAAAATGGCGTTTTAAAGGGCAACTTATCAATTAATTGATCTTGTAAATCTTGCATGACTAAATCGGCACATACTGGGGACAAACAATTACCCATTCCAAGACCATGAGTTTGACTGTAAAACACATCATTATACTGAAAATAGTTATTTTCAAAAATAAAGTTTAAGATATCAAGAAAAACGGATAATGTAATTTTCATATTTGCTTCAATAAGATACCATTTTTTAGTTACAATGTTCTTTACTACTTCTGTCGGAATGTTTGTAAAAAGGGATACAACATCTAAGGAAATAATTTCATAATTTGGCGGAATTTGAATGTTTTTGATATATTGTACAAAATCAAAAGAATCTCTAATATATCGTTCATCTTTTATAAACATTTGTCCTAAGATATTGCTTACATATTTGGTTAAGTTGTAAAGCGGAGATCCAATAAAGGAAACAATAGGTCTTAGTGGTATACCATTTTTATGAATCTTTGGCTGAAAGTATATTTTAGGAGGTAAGGCTGCGTTGGTTTTAAGTTTTTTGCCTTCTTCTTTGCTTAAATATTCCTCTTTTATTAAAGAATCTATTAATTTATTATTTTTATTTTGAATCGTCGTTGTTGGATTTTTATTTAATACTTTATACGTGCCTGTGTCACTAAGAATATCATTAGCTTTCTTGTCATAATCCTCTTTGGTTAAAATTACCGTTGTATTACCTTTATCCGCCTTTAAAATATATATATGATTTTTATTATGTTTTAAAAACTGTTTAAGTTTGTTTTCTAAATCTAAAATGTAACTATGATTCGCATTTTTATTTTTAGTAGAATTTAAATAATTTGTTATTATATTAATACACTTATTTCTGACTTCTATTTGTGTATTATCTTCCAACGAATTAATAATATATTCCAAATCAATGACTATGTTTTGTATTGGATGTTCTTTTTTACCATATGGTAAATTAAATTTATCTCCCAAAGATAAAAGGTACTGTACTTCTCTCGGAATTTCAATGTTACTTAGATTTAATATCCATTTACTGTTTACATTAAATGGTCGTACAGGTTTCTGCTCTTCTAATAATTTACAAAATTTCCTGTTTTGTTTAACTTTAAGCCTATTACTATGGATGTGCGAAAATCTTATTTGGCTATCATTAAAACTATTAAAATGATCAAGGTTTAGTACTAATTTTACATTTTCTATTGCCGAGTTCATTTGGCTCTTTAATTTTTTTATTTTCCAGTGTACAAAAGAGATTTCTACGTTTAAGATATTTTTTTGAAATGAATTTAAAATCCTGTAACATTTATTGGTAAAAGGTGAGTCCTCTACAAACATACTTTCTATGCATTTACTACTATGTAAGATATGCTGGGGGAGAAGACGATTTTTTCTACATTTAATTAAAAAAGTCTTATGATTATTATAACTTACTATTTTCTTATTACACGATGCCCAAATTTTAAGTCCTTTAGTTACTTCCTCGTTGTTGTAAATCGCTTCGATATCCTGCATAAATCCTATTATATTGTAGCTACCTATATTCCTTTGGTCAGATGTGATTACCCAGATAGAAAAAGAAAATAATAGACAAATACCCTTTTTAGATATTTTAGTTATAATTAAAGAAAATGGCCAAATTGATACAAATTGGTATCATAAACCCACTTTTTCGGAACGATATATAAACTTTTTTTCAGAACATCCACTCAAAGATAAAATAAATATTATTAACAATCTAAAACATAGATCAATTTCACTTTCATCACCCGCGTATCATAAGGCTAACTTAGATTACATTACGAAAATGCTAACTGACAACAATTACCCAATTTCATTAGTGCGTAAAATACTTAATACAGAGAAAACTGTGTCTAATCCTCAACACCAGCCAATAAATTCTCAAACCGCTCTGGAAAAATCTTTTTACAAACTTCCGTATGTACAAGGACTAACTGAGCTATTAAAAGCAACCATTGAAAAATATTCGACACTAGATCATAAGAAAATAATAGTGTCTCAGAAAACTTGTAATACTCTGAAGAACAATTATTATTCGAAGCTTAAAGCAAAAACTGAACAACAACTGACGTCACATTTAATTTATCGAATCCCATGTAAGTCGTGTGATAATGTTATATAGGACAAACAGCACGATATTTAAAAGATAGAGTAAGAGAGCACAAAAATGATGAAAAAAACTTTTTAATAAAAACTAATCCAACGGCTTTGGTTCAACACAGACAAGACACAGGACACACTTTTAATTTTGAAGAAATAAAAATTCTAGACAAACAAACAAATTATAAAAAAAGAATTTTTTCGGAAATGATACATATAAAAAAAAACAAATCGGTCAATAAAAGAACGGACATTGAAAATTTAAATGCGGCATATTTTAATATCTTAGATAGAATATGTTAATATGGCAATGCTAAAACTCCCGAACTATCTAAGATTATCGTATTAATTCCACTATTGTAATAAAAAACCAATACAAACAGTTTAAAAATGCGATAAAGCTTTTAATATTTACAATCAACACTGCACTTCCTGGTAACACTCCATTTATAAACAATATTAACCAAAGATATGTGTGTTGTATATGTCGCTGAATTCTGACAAATTTTAATAATATCCATGTATTGTCCCGTTTACCTAAATGTATTTCCGTTTACAATTATATCTATTATGGACATAGGTCTAGAATTTTAAAAGTAAGTACCTACCCACTATGGTTTATAATTATATATTTTTAACTTTTGTGTATATTTTCATTTTGGTACCTAATATGTAAATTTTAAATTCGTCTTACCAAGTAATTTTATTCTGTGTTATTTCGTCCATTTTAAGTCTAAAGTTTTGCAATTTTAAAGAGAAAATATATATTTCTTTGTATAATCCTTAAGTAGGCTTGTATTAACCCCAGTTTTATATTTTAGCGCCCTGAAGAAGCTAATATATTTGGCGAAACGTCGGCTTTTTAACAAAATCTAGACTTTTATTTCGTCGTTCCCTAAACCCAACAAAATCCAATTTGCTGCAAAAATTGTATTGGAACGTAAAAATCAATTTCAATAAAAAACATATTCGGCTCGAAAAAGACATGCAGGATCAGATGCGGAGATTGACTTTAATCAATTAAACTCCCCCGCACCTTCTACACCAAAACGATTTAAAGGACCAGCTCAAAAAATAATGGCCCTTACACGCCAAAAAAAAATTGAAAAGGCAAATTAAATTTCAATGCGGCAAACTAGCAGAATTAAAACAAAAAAATATCAGATTGAACACAAAACTTAAAAGACAAAATGTCCAAAGTCCCCTCATTGCTCATTACCGCAAAGGCTTGTTTGTCACTAGCAGCAAAAAGTTTTGTTCTCATAATAATTTACTAAATAATCCCATATTTATCGCCTATCGCCTAAATTAATATAATGAGTACCTACGTACCTACTTACATACTTATTATGTCTTTTAAAAGTCGATTTTGAATTTAAATAATTAATGTTTCATATGATCATAATAATTATTACATACGTAAAAGAGATATATTTTATTTTCTAATTCAAACGTTTTCATAATAAAACCATAAACCTAACCATAGTTAGGTTTATGATGAAACGCATTAAATCATTAATATCCCCAAACTCACATTTGTTTTAAGACAACCGGCAATAATGCATGATTTTACCGTCGAATTGGGCGCCATCTCATACCCAGTAGCAAAAGTAAGCGAGCCGAAATCGAGCTTTGGACGCTCGCTTGGGCAAGCGAGAGTCCAAATACAATACGTTTTTATACCGTTTAACTGCGCGTCTATTCGGAGTAGTTAGGTTTATGATAATATATACTTTTGATCGTTAGGCTAACGTCCTCCTGCAATGAACCTAATTTCTACCGCACAATGTAAGGTTTAGTTATACCGTAACCAAAGGTTATGGGTCACCATTTGAATGGTGAATAATACCTGCTAAATTAATCAGGGTTTTGAATATCACATATCTATGTAACACTCATATGGGCATGGGCATTCAAGACAGTGATTAATTTAGCGAGCGATCGAAGTAACAATCGGAGTTCAAAGTAGTGTTAAATTTATAAAGAGAATCAGGCAATCTGGTTAGATGTTCAAACAGAAAAATATGCGCACGACACTAACAAAATTTGCCTGCACAAAAGCAATTCACTGTCTTAAGTAAATAGACAGAACAAAAAATAATTAGGCTTAGCCATAGCTGACGGCTGATATTCCGCATTTTGCTTATGTAAGTTATGCGCACATGACTCATCATTAGTCTTTAAGGTCCGACTATTGCCTACTAAAGGGATAAAGAGAAAGTTAGCCACCGAACAGATATTACTTGTAATGTGGCTATTAAAGTCTTTCATACCATAATTTTCATCAGATTTTTATTTTAACCCATTTAGTCCTACTATACTTTATAAAGTATCGCATTTTTACCTAATTCTAAAACATGGTTGCGCTGCTTAAAATCAGATGGCGCCAGCGATTCTCCAGTCAGTGAGGTGTTCTTGGAACAATAACACAGTATTCCCCACGCAGTTTGAAGTGAACGTTGTTTTGACCGGCTCTTTTTAACGTGCAGAGCGGATTTTTGCAATCGATAAGCAGTGGTAAATTTTTCAAGATTTTTAAGAAAATATTTTTTAAATTTTTATTAGATTTAGTACTTTATTAGCTAAACTGTGGTGTACAAGTCATATTTTATCTTTTGGTTTATATTTAACGGCTAATTAGAGCGTGACATTTTATGGTATTTTTAAAAGGCCGGTAGGACTTAGCACTATTATTAGGTGATATCTTGTATTTTTTTACTTTAGGTACGGAAACGACCCCTTACATTAGCTGAGCTTATAGATCAGCTGGAAACTTATGATATGCCGGAAATTCCCAACAGCATTACTATTATTCCACCGAATAACTCAAATGACCCAGTCACTGGCGAAGATTCAGGTGAGGATGATAATGATATTTTGGATAATTTACCAGGGTCTCAATTGAGAGTGGAATGTCAGCCTGAGGTAGAATTTGATAGCTCCAATGAAAGGGATTCTGAAGGTGAGAACAACCTTTAGCCAACTTTCTTCAACGCAAGCCAAAAAAGTTCAAAGTGTTTTCATACTCTAAGCAAGATCTTACACACACCTCTTTACTTACGTGGTCTCCAGTTCACACCATAAAAAACCAACGATCTCCCACTTTCTTATTCAAGTTATTCTTTGATGACACTGCCATGAATCAAATTCTCGACTACACCAATCTTTATGCGCGCCAGCAAAATCGCCTTGGTGATGTTATAATTGATAAACTATATTCTTATATTGGTGTAATGATTCTTAGTGGCTACTCGTCAGTGTCTAGACGAAAAATGTACTGGCAAAATTCGGACGACACCAACAACAAACTTGTTACTGCCGCTATATCCCGAGATCGGTTTCAGTACTTCATGAACAACATTCATTTCAATGATAACAGTCAGCTACACCAAAAAGATAAATTCTCAAAAATGAGACCACTGTTAAACAATAAATTTATTGAATATACACCAATAGAGGAATACCACAGTGTTGATGAGGCCATGGTTCCTTATTTTGGGTGTCACGGATGCAAACAGTTCATTCGAGGGAAGCCAATTCGTTGGGGCTACAAAATGTGGGTAGGTGCAACACGACTTGGATATATTGTAAATTTTGATCCATATCAGGGCTCAAACTCTAGCATACCTGAGGAATATTCTCAGTTAGGTTTAGGATCTGCTGTAGTTTTAAAATACGACGACGTGCTAGGCACTTTATCTCACGATCCGTTTCATTTGTTTTTTGACAATTATTTTACTTCTCTTTCTCTTATGAGAGCTCAAACTACGAAAGATAAAAGCAACCGGAACAATACGAGAAAACCGTATTCCTGATAGCCCCTTACAATCAACCAAGGGCATGAAAAAGAAAGATAGAGGATTTTTTGATTACGCTCTTGCATACAATGACATAATCATTTGTAAATGGCATGATAATAGCATTGCTAGTCTGGCATCCAATGCATCGTCTGTTTTCCACTGGGCAAAACCAGAAGATATTCTTCCCAAGTTAGAAAAAAAAGTACAAATTGTCCAGCCACACCTAATAAAATTATATAACGAAAATATGGGCGGCGTTGACAGAAGTGACCGGAATATTGGTCAATATAGAACTACAATACGTGGAAAAAATGGTATTTTCCATTATGGGCCCACTATGTGGATATGGCAATACAAAATGCCTGACACTTGCAGAAAAAAGATGGTGGCACTTTGGATCAGTTATCTTTTCGGAGGTCGATTGCTGTTCAGTTATTAGAGACCCATAAACGTACCACTAAAAGAGGACCTTCAAAAGCACCGAAGCATCAGCACATGAACAATCCCGTTATGATGGAAGAGATCATCTAGTGGTATATTGTGAACACCAGCGCAGATGTGCCCTCTGCCATAAAATAGCGAATTTTGTGTGTGACAAATGCCAGGTCACTCGTCACCCAAAGGAATGTTTTTTCAATTATCATACTGTGTAAATATCATATTTGATATTTGTTTTGCGTCGTTTTGAAAAGTACATCAGTATGTCAACAGTGTCGTATCCGTGTTTCAAAAGTGTAGATGACTTCTCTATGCCGACGATCTTAAATTGTTTTGTGTTGTTGAGTCCACGCATGACTGTCTGCAAGTACAAAGAGACCTACAAAATTTAGTCAACTAGTGTGATGCCAACTGTTTAGAAGGTAATGTCAATAAATATAAAGTTATGTCAATTTGTAAACGTATATGTCCGCTAAAATATCCGTACTCAATTAATAATCATATATTGGAGAATGAAAACCATTTTAATGATTTAGGCGTAACATTTGGTAGCGACTTAAGTTTTAACAGACACATCGATAATGTGATATTAAGGGCGTCAAGAATGTTGGGTTTTCTGCGGCGTACTTTTAGAGATATCTGTGATATTAAAGCAATTAAGTCATTATATAATTCTCTGGTTCGAAGTTTAGTAGAATATAACAATATTATATGGTGCCCTAACTATAATTATCAAACACAACGTTTAGAACAACTTCAAAATAGGTTCGTAAAATGTTGTTGTACAAAATGAGTTTTCCCTACAAAGACATTAACTATTCAATAAGAATTCAATTGGCCTTTGCATACTTTTTGTACAAATTGATTAATGGTCAGATAGATTGTGCAGACTTGCTGTCGCAGGTACTTTATCGAATACCTCAGAGAACCACTAGATCCAGACAATTATTCTATAGAAGTCATCACCGCACAATTTACGGATCCCAGCGTTTCCCTGACAGGCTAAGAAGAAATTTCAATGAACATTTTGACAACGTTGATATTTTTAGATATAGTTTTATAACTTTTAAGTGTAAAATTAGATTTAGCTAATTAGTATAGTTAGGGTTAGTTTGGGTTAACACTAGTTATTGCACAATTTGTATTTTTTTTCTCTGTATGTACTGTGGAATAAATAAAATAAATAAATAAATAAAAATCAATTTGACATGCTATTCTCATAGTTTCCCACCTTGAATTATTGTTATAAATTGTAGCAAGCATGTTCAGTCTGGTTGTTCGATGGAAAGCAACGTCTTTGCGCTTATAGGTATTATTTGCATTCGCCATTCAGTTGAACTTATGCCACTTTCGACTCTTTTTGCTTCCATTTGAGAAAGATTACTCAGAAATAATAATCGAAAGTAGCATTAGTGCAATTATGTTTATATTAAATTTAATAAATGGGAAGGAAGAATCATAGTCTCTTTGGCCATTCAGTTTTACAATGTTACTTCTTTTAGTGATATTGACTCGTATTGTCTGTAAGAAACCAAATAAATGATATTTTAAATTATATGCCAGTTTTATTTAATTGAACCTGGACATTTTGAAGAAATAAAAAAAAAGGATAGTTAATTTGAATTTGGCGGGCAAACGAAAGCGCCCGCTCGTCATCTGTGTTCATTTTCCTTGGAGAGAGACAAAGAAGGCCTGGCAGCTTTCTCTCTCTCTCTCTCTCGGATGATTTATTAACATTGAGTTGCGGTCTCTCCCTTCTCTCTGCTAAGATACTGTTTAGCGACTTTGAAGAAGTGTATTTGTTGTATTCTACAACTTCAAAATTTCAAATATTATTGCAACAAATTGTAAGTTAGGGCACGGATATTGTCGCAAGCTATAAGCTGATTTTCCGTGATAACGGTGTATTAGGCTGCTTGACTTGCAGTTGAAATATGCTTCTGCTTTTTGGGACATGTTACCAATACATCCTTAGTAGGGTTTTAATTTTTCAAGTAATAGTTCGACATTTAAAAAAGACTAAAGAGATAATCCTTGTATTATTTCTCCTGTTCCATTGACATTTAATTATTTATATTAGAAACTGTGTGTTCCACAAAAAGTCTTTTAGTATACATTTTCCGAACTTTAATGGTTTAATATGTTTAAATTAAATGTTACGCGTTATTACTTACCTACAATTAGTTTTTTTTTAATTAATATTAACGACTGTGATTTGATTGCCGCTTCATGAATACGATTACAGTACTTACTTGCTATTTTCAGTTGCTCTAAAGTACAAATCGTCAGGCGCATCCATCCAACTAATGACCTGTTTACGCCCGGAACCCGTGCGCGTCATCTGTGCAATCTTTGGCTTGCCGTTGACTTGCGCTACTTGACGTGGCATCGGCCCCATAAAACCTGGGGGCAGCTGCGCCTGCGCAGCCGCCGCCACCATGGCCTGGTACTGGTCAGGAGAAGGGGGGACAGACAAGGGTACAGGCGGAGGTGCCGCGCTCGGCATGACGGGCGGTACCATTGCGTGCCGAGATATAGGCATTAAATCTTTGGCCATCCGTTTAGCCGACGGGGCGTTAAGAGAGGAACCTAAAAAGAAATATTTGTCTGATGATACAGTATATGACCACAAACAATAATCTAGGCATATTTGCAAAACATTACATGAATACTATCCAGGGTTGAAGCAGTAATTTATTTTGATTTTTCAGTCACAATTTGATTACTTTTAAGTACGGAACCATGTTCCTGGCAGAATAAAAGCGAAATATCAAAAAATAATCCTTTTATTAAGAGTAACCATCGAATGATTCACCATCCATGAAATCCAATACACATTTTAGTTTCTTCAGTTTCTATTTAAAATCCCTAATATTTTGAACGATTTTATTTAGAAAAGTAGTTGATTTTAAACAATCAATGTTACCAAATAAAAACACGCCAAATCCAAGTTTTGTTCAGAAAAACAAAAATTAAATACCTCTGCATTTTATAAAAAATAGTATGTATTTTTAAATACTAAAATGCAGGGGAATTTATGTCTTGTTTTTCTGAACAAAACTTGGATTTGATAGTGTTTTTATTTTGTAGTATTGAATGTTTAAAATTAACTACTTCTCTAAATAAAGTCGTTCAAAATATTAGGGATTTTAAATACAAACTAAAGAAACTAAAATGTGTACTGGTTTTTATGGATGGTGAATCAATCGATGGGCAATCTCAATAAAAAGGATTATTTTTTTTCTTCAAACTGCATATTAATAGTAAAATCTTGTAAGCGTCCTCATTTTGTTAAATTAAATGTAAAAATACTTACCGTCATCCCAATCCAAATCAGAATAGAAGCCAGTAAAAATAATAAGAAATAAGTATTTGATACAATAAAATATGTCTAATAAACAAAGAAATATTGAGGCAAAATAGGCCTTGATCATATATAATAAATGAGCCCTTAGAAACAATTATTAATATTAAAAGTAAAAGTATTTTCAAGGTAATAGTATATAGCCATAAAGACACGGATCAGTTAAAATAAAATTTAATATGTGCATAGTATATATAAATTGTTACTTAATGTAGAGAACCTCCGAAATTGATGATATAATGAGTGAACACACTTCAAAAATGTGTACTTAGTGGCTGTGTTAACGTATTTGAAACTGTATATATGTTTATTAGAACAAAACATCGTTTGGTTCCTGAGTGCGACTAAATATTTTGAAAATAAAACATAGTGGCTCAAAAGTTTATATTCTTAAGGCATTGAGAATGTGAACTTTGGCGGTAGAGAGCAGTAAATACCCCATTATTCCATGAATCATCAAATGCGCAATAGAACAGTTTTAAAACATTGCCATTTTAATTATTGGCAATTATTAAAAACATGTTATTGTTTAGATTTACATATATATCACTTCCGTACATAGCTATAAAAATAATAATGGACCTGTTTAAAAATGAAACTATAACTCACGGTATGCTACCCACTTTCAGAGAGAAACACTGACATTTTCGGAGCAATAATACATTTTCAAATTTAGTGTAAAAAATAGTATAGACCAGGAGTACTGAGGTCAAAAATGTACAAGGTGTCCAGATTTCGTGTGTTTTTCTATGCTAGACCCCTTATTACAGGGTGCCCATATTTGAAACTCTGACCCAGAGCGTCATCTTGCTGATAATATATATTATTTAGATAGGCGAGAGGGACATCTTCTAATATTCCCATCAAGGCGTTCTGAATTATAGCAAGTCTATTTCCTGTTAGTCCCTTCATAAAGAAAATATTTAAGTCTAGTACCATAAATGAAGCACGACACGCTAAAGCCAAAGCGTCCCTGGCGCTCTCTCGGATAAATTACATGCAGTGTTTCGAATTATGTCTGTTTTGACCCCCCAGCCCTCGTAAAACAAGCCTCGTCTGACCATACCACCATCCTTTCAAAATGTCTATAGTCTTCTATAGTCTTGCACCATTTGTAGGTACCAATTGCAGATTTATTCTACGTTTATATTTGTAGGGTTTGAATTTATGTTTCCTGAGTATTAATTGCGTTCTTGAGTTCTCAAAGTTTTCTGCATGACGAGGTTGAATTTGCCGTAATGAAGGCCACAACATTTATTTCGTCTACGTCCCTGTTTTCCTTGTTGTAAGACTTAAGCCTTTGTTTGTTGAAAGATCCGTACTCAATAAGGTTAGCTTGGCTTCATTAGCATCTTCATTACATTGGATAAAACAAACATACATATCGTTAACTAAAACGGGGTTTTATCCACAATACCGAAACAGAATTATTGCACTCGACGCGCGTTTCGCTAACCATGTTAGCATCATCAGGAGATGATTAAAACTCATCATACATACATATCGTGTTTTTTCGTAATTTTCGAATTTATTATTTTGTGCCATAATAAGCATTTTAATGACTATAAATGACAAAATAAAGTTCCAAATTAGCTTAGACACACGTCAATATTTAACAACTGTTAAAAAGATTCTAAATGTCACATGCATGTTTTTTTATTTTCCGTCATCCATAGCTATCCATGATTGGCATTTAAAGATCCTTTACAGGCGTAAGCCGACTATATCAAAATCGGCCTCTCCTATTGGGCGATCCGCATGGTCCTCCGCTCGCTTCGCTCGCTATGGGGGCTCGAGTAAAGGTAACTAACCCAGGTGCTAACCCAAACTAGCCCAAGAGATACCCAAAATCAAGAAGAAAACTGTTACAAACATAATTTAAAAAATAATAATAAAAAAAAGCAACGGGATTTGAACCCGTGCCGTCCAGGTGGGACCCAACTATCTAAACCTCTAGACCACGACAGCTCTTGCGACAAATTGATTGCATCACGAAGACATAGTGTAATACGAGATGGATCGACCAATTTTGATATAGTCGTCTACGCCTGTAAAGGATCTTAAAACGCCCATGATTGACCTAGTGCATTGATATATACTGGGCGGCATCATTAGAGAACACGAAGCTGATATGATTAAGTATTAAAAACCGTGAGGATATTAATAATAAAGATTTTTTTCTATTCTGCCTTCAAAAAGATTCCATTGCGAAACCCAAATGCAACATGGTTCTATAACTGGTTGCTATGATGTTAACAAAATTGTTCAATGCCAAGACCCACTACCAAAATTTCGACACCGCGTTCAATGGGATTTCTAGTAATAAAGACGCCAAAAATGACAAGATAGCCGCTCAAGTGGTGATCGAGAATAAAATAAATTAATGTTTTCATTAAAAAACCTGCAAAATAGAAAAAATAGTATAAAATACGCGTTTTAAAAGACATTTAGGGCACTCGCACGTTAGGAAACTCCCCGCAAGCGGGTCGTTTCCTAATATCGTGCTCGTGCGAAAAAATATGGTCTTTTAAAACTAGTATCTTAATATACTATTTTAAAACAATATTGTTTCGTTAATAACTGCTCATAAAACCCATATTCCGATAATGCTTATGATATAACGGAGGGCAATTTGAGCAATTTATATGTTATAATAAAATTCAAAACTGACTGAATAAATATGTTATTACTATTACCTATGAGGGGTATATTTTATAGCTTAGTGATCACAAGTGTTGTAAATTTTCCGGAAATATATGGAAATATTGGAAATAGGTATTATAATTATATAAAACACTAAAAAATTTTATATATAAAAACATAACAAAACACAGAATGCTTACACATGAACACAAATAGAGATTCTTCAAAAAAATTAAAATAAAGGTAAAACTTGTTCAAAAAATTTTATTTTGGCAAACAAGTCGAGCAAGAGGCATATCTGCATTGGTGTCATCACACTCAATAACATCATCTTGCCTGTCTACTTCCTCAAAAACTTCAATAGTATCAGAAATAAAAATTGACCTATTACCCTTTCCTATTTTCTTCAGCAAGTTTTCATTGTGGGGTGCATATAGTAGTTTAGCGACTGTCATGGGCAAGTCTGTTTCTCTATTGTGAGTGAATATGACTATAAACGCTAAAGCGTTGCGCAAAGCAGAGCGGCGGCGGGCGCGGTGGCGGTAAAATACTGTACGTGTATTTATCAGATCGCTTCTGTTTGCGGCCTTTAATTAACTTACACACACAGTATTTTACCGCCACCGCCACCGCGCCCGTCACCGCTCTGGATTGCGCGACGCTTAAAACTGCGTTCCGTGGCCGCCGAGGATACTGGCATTATCAACATTCGTGACGCCACTTATGATAATGAAGACGAAGAACAAAGTTATCAAAACTACTTTTCAATATAAAGTTATTTCCAAATAATTTGCCACTTCTACAGCGGTAGTTGGCCATTTCATCTATTATTTCTTGCTCCGTTAAATTGAGTTTATTCTTTGATATATTAAGTATGCATCTTATGGCTGAAAGAATTTGTGTTTCATCAAGTTCAGAATCTTGTGATTTTGGATTTAGTAATTCTGCAGCATAACCTTTACAGCAAAGTGAAGAGTGCCATAATCTCCTACTACAATTCAACCAATTGCAAATAGGTTCAAAAATGTTAATTAGATTGTAAATTTAACTCCAAAATACTTAACATATTTATCAATAATTTGTGTTGCTTCTTGGCTAACTGCAACTCCTTGTAAACTGAGTCTAGTGCTACCGTACCGTAATTTATTTTTGGTCGGTAATATTCGTTAAATTACGAGAACTTACCGTAATTTAAGAGAATTTAAGAAATTTTACTTTTTTTTAGCAGTAGACTATACCTGGTGGGTAATTTATTATCCTTGTTCAGAAATATACTATTAAACAAAATTTCACAATTTTATATTTAAAATTGAGCCCAGAATAATTTATTTTGTATTAATGTATTATATAATATGTATGATGTGAAAACAATTTTAACTTAAATAACATAACATGCTAACTCTGCATGAGGTAAGACATCTGGTGTGAAATATCAATGTAGAATTGGCAGAATGTAGACTTCATCTCTTCACACCAACTGAAGCACCGTTAAAACTTTTGCATTATATTATTAAATTATTATTAAACCATTCACCAGTCCTTCTCCACACACTTATTCTTCAATACACTATTTTAAAGCAAAATCTTAACTCGTTCGTAAACATATATCGACCATTCAGCAGTATTCTATTCTCCATAATTTTCGACGAAATTTCTTCTACCCGCAGTACCCGCACGATATTCGGGCAAAAAATTGGGTCCTCTTGCAGGTTTCCTAGCTTTTAAATTAACTCCTTTTAAACGTCAATATACCGTCTTATTGAAACACCACGAGTTTGGCCAAGATCTTGCTGAACGTTTACCGCAGTATGTTCATGGCCGTAAAATCAGCAATCTCAACAAGCGATCATCTGTATATCTCAGCAAAAAAGCTGTATGTCAGACAATCTTAGAGATAAATCAATGAATAAAGAAACAAAATGCTCGTCAAAGAAGCGTCTCTCACATAGAGTGTAAGCACTGTCTAAACCATTACTTGTTTAATACTGTTACGGCTAGCCTAACAACCATCCGAACGTTTTTGTGCTACCCTATACAACTAGCGGCCGTGCCGCACACTTCTTTGTCTGTATGACTCATCGCCCGGCCGGTCGCGAAGTTTCGGGATCGCTGGAATTATCTCGATGGCCTCGTCGAGATCATATAGAGTGGCCTCGGAATACTTCCCGAATATTCGTGATAGATTTGAGATTATATATAAGCAGACCTAAGGCGAATGTTAGTCAGTTAGTTCAGTTAATCATTGAGTGTTGAATAGATATTAGTGGTAAAGTTATAAGACTAGTTTAGTGAGTTAAATTGTATACAGTGGTAGTGAATAAAGAGAGTATTAGTTGAAAATAGCAAAGTTGTAATTCTGTTAAGAACCCACGGGAAAAACGTAACATTTGGTGTCAGAAGTTGGATTGTGAAGGGACCGGACTTGCGAAGTATTTTTCAAGGAAAGAAGAGGTACAAGTACGTCAACGAGACCGTTTGATTGGTGGATTCTGGTAAAAAAAAGGTTTATAACATCCTATGGTCAATACGAGGCAACAAACGGCAGAAATGGAGCAAATTAATAAAATGTTGGCCGATTTCATGGAAAATCTAAATGCTGAGAGACAAATAGAACAGGACCGGCTGCAGAAAATTTTTCAAGATCAAGAAGATAAAAAGCAAGCGGATCGGAAAGAGGATGAACGTAGAAGGCAAGCGGATCGAGAAGAGGATGAACGTAAAAGGCAAGCAGAACAGGACCGGCTACAGAAAATTTTACAAGACCATGAAAGTAAAAGGCAAGCAGAACAGGACCGGCTGCAGAAAGTTTTTCAAGATCAAGAAGATAAAAGGCAAGCTGAACGGGAGGAGGATGAACGTAGAAGGCAAGCTGAACAGGACCGGCTTCAAAAATTTTTACAAGACCAGGAAGAGAAAAGGCAAGCAGAGCAGGACCAGCTTCAGAAATGGATGCTGAATGTAATTGTAGGCGAGCAAGGAAAATTACAGAAAATATTGGACGGACAAAATGAGAAATTTGAAAAAGAAGTAAACAATATTCAAAAAGAAGTTGGAAATGTACAAAAAGAAGTTGGAAATGTACAAAAAGAAGTAGGAGACGTACAGAAAGAAGTGAAGAATCTACAAGCAGAATTTGCCAGACTAAAGCATCAAGCACCCACCGAGAGGGCCTTCACCTCAGGACAAAACATCAAACCTCCAACGTACGACGGTCAAACATCCTGGACAATGTACAAAAGACAATTTGAAGCCGCTGCTGTTGCCAACGGATGGAATAATGAAGAAATGGCTACATCACTAGTGGTAGCGCTTCGTGGATCTACCCTGGAACTACTGCAGACCATTCCCATCAGCCAACAAAGGAAATATGACATCCTTGTATCTGTCCTGGAAAGACGATTTGGAGACCAACACCGAAGACAACTGTATCAGGCACAAGTAAAGTCTCGGCATCAGAAGCCTGGTGAAAACCTGCAAGAATTTGAGGCAGACATTAGACGTCTCATTCAATTGGCCTACCCGGGAGCGACAGAGGAATTTCAAGAGGAACTTGCTGCCCAATATTTCGTGGATGGTATCAGAGATCCAGAAACTCAGAAAATGCTACGCCTAGCCAAATTTGATAACAGCAGTGAAGCTTTGGGTAGAGCTCTGGAAATCGAGGCGGCCTGTAACATCTCTAAGCCAGTAATCAGGGACGTATCCATCAAGGAAGAAAATTTGGCGAACAGTTGTGAACTAACTGAAATGGGCGGTATTTTGAAGAAATTAACCGAAATTCTTCAGGGCACGGGGAGATTCCGGGAGTCACTAGAAGTTAGGCCATACAACCGTAATCAATGCTATAGATGTGGCAAGACTGGACACTTCAAAAGGGACTGTCGAGTACAAAGATTCCAGGAACCAATAGAAGATAGGCCACATAACCGAAATACATCAAATCAGTGCTATAGATGTGGAAAGACTGAACATTTCAAAAGGAACTGTCGAGTACGGATATTCCGGGAGCCAACAGAAGTTAGACCATGTAATCGAAAGGCTATAAATCAGTGCTATAGATGCGGCAGGACTGGACATTTCAAAAGAGACTGACAAGTACAAAGATTCCGGGAGCCACTAAAAGATAGGCCACGTAACCGAAATGTTTCAAAGATGGCATAGTAATACAGATGCTTTATCCAGAAGGTCATGTGAGGATAATTATAAACATCGTCAAAGAATTGACCAACGAAAAGGAATCACTCCCATTAGGCGAATCAAGTTGAATGTTGATCAGCAGTGGACCACAGAGCAACTAAAGAAAGATCAGTTTGAGGATAATGAAATAGCACTACTACTAAAAGCTAAGGAAGAACGTCAACCAAGACCAAGCTGGAGAGATATTTCAACTAAGGGATCTATTTTTAAATCTCTGTGGGCTCAGTGGGACTACCTGGTAGTTGAAAATGGACTCCTTAAACGAGCCTGGGAAAGCGCCGATGGCAAAATAGTGAAGACGCAGTTAGTGGTACCAAGGAAGAGGGTATCGGAAGTTCTGGACGAAGTACATAATAGAAAATTTGGTGCTCATCTCGGAGTTAACGGAATGATTGACAAGATCCGCGACAGATTTTACTGGGTCAACTACTCCCAGGATGTGAAATCATGGTGCCGACAGTGTTCAACCTGTGCCTCAAGTCAAGGATCCCAGACAAGATCCAGTGGAAAGATGAAACAGAATGATGTGGGACTACCGTTTGAACGTCTCGCTAGTGACCGAATGAAGGCTCGATATGATCTCCAAGCTAACTCTAGGGGATTTCGGATGAACGATAAAGTCTGGTTATATAACCCGCAAAGGAAGACATGAAGATCTCCCAAGCTAACACCAGTATGGGAAGGACCCTATACGGTCATCAAAAGAATTAATGACGTTGTGTATAGAATTCAGCGTAGCCCCAGAAGCAAACTGAAAGTTGTCCACCTCGACAGGTTGAAAGCATATCACGGACATGAAGTAGCTGATCGGGACGATCAGAATTAAGAGGGAGGCAATGTTACGGCTAGCCTAACAACCATCCGAACGTTTTTGTGCTACCCTATACAACTAGCGGCCGTGCCGCTCGCTTCTTTGTCTGTATGACTCATCGCCCGGCCGGTCGCGAAGTTTCGGGATCGCGGGAATTATCTCGATGGCCTCGTCGAGATCATATAGAGTGGCCTCGGAATACTTCCCGAATATTCGTGATAGATTTCAGATTCAGTTAGTTCAGTTAATCATTGAGTGTTGAATAGATATTAGTGGTAAAGTTATAAGACTAGTTTAGTGAGTTAAATTGTATACAGTGGTAGTGAATAAAGAGAGTATAGTTGAAAATAGCAAAGTTGTAATTCTGTTAAGAACCCACGGGAAAAACGTAACAATGCAAAGGATGAATTCGAGATTTTCCACTGCCGTCCAGGAGGTTTTGAGAAAAATTCCACCTCATTTATTTTATTTTAAAAGACAAAGCAATTGCTTACCCACAAATAAAAATTAAAAAATTGGTCCATTCGTCAGAAATGACAAAGCTTGTAGCAAGCTGCAACCAAAATTAGGTGCGTCATTTTTTTGGAACTGAGTGTATTTATAACCATATAAGAGTAGAGGATTACCACCATTTTTAACTAAAAATACTGTTTTATTAAAAGTTCTGATCTGTCAAATTCATTTCAGTATTTTTTTTTTTTTTTGGTTCAAATCAGCTAAACTTTCAAAAATGCATCCTATAAAAGAAGCATTACAAGTACATCACTAGAAAAAACATCACCGGATACTTTCCGGTTTGGGTTCAGTAGTTTTAGCACCAGTTGATTCTCTGAAAGATCTTTTTCCTCTTATACAAGAGTTTAACTGTATTGTATTCTATTGTTATTTATTAAGCCATGCTTAATAAGACAATTACAGCTACGAGTTACGAATACGATGCCGCTGAACCTCCTTCCTAATCGGCTGCGATCGCTAACCTGAATTTATTCGAATGATTATTCAAATGATCATTCGGTTATCAATATTATTTCAATACAAATAATCACTAGTTACATTACTATAACAACAACCTGAGCCTAGTCACCGACACCGCACCGGTCTGAGCCGCCTTGCGAACCCACTTATCTTTAATAATAATTATTATTACTATTAAAAAGAGACTTTTTGCATTAATTTGTCGACATTTGAAGAAAAAACGGCATATTTTATTTGGAGGAAAAGTTACTTTTCATGGCTTGCTCTCTATTACCAGCCTCACTCCGTTCGGCTCTTAAACACGAGCGCGCCATGAAAAGTATTACTTTTCCTCCATATAAAATAATATACTATTCTAGGCTAGTTTACATTACACGTTAGATAATCACCCCTCAAAGTTTCGTATGTATTATCAAAACTGGGAAAAGGAAGAAAAAGGTGAAAGAAGTCGTTGATAAATCGTAAAATAGATAGAAAAACTGAGAAATGTCCGGTTAATGATGATAAGGTTGATGTTGAACTGTTATACCCTATAGTTCGCTGATGTTTTCTAGTTTCCAAAACAAATGACGTTTGCAAACTGCCAAAATGACAATAATATGCATTTTTTTTTAATGGAACACCCAGCATATTATTGAGTAGAACGATAGACATTTTTCTCCTAATTCCATATATCCCTGTATGTTAATATTTCGTTCAACCGTTTTTGCGCTATTTTAATTTAAAGTTGACTTCAATTTACATTACCTTACTAATCAATTTTAATCATCTCTTGATGATGCTAACATGGTTAGCGAAACGCGCGTCGAGCGCAAAAATTCTGTTTCGGTATTGTGGATAAAGCTCAGTTTTAGTGCATGTTGCCGAAGGTTCCAAACCCCAACATAGTTACATTACCTTGATTGTGGGTTGCCATAAATTCTACTGACATGACCTAAATTAAATGCAACTTTAAACTTAAATGGCGAAAAAACGGTTGAACTAAATATCAACTTATAGGGTATATTTGTAATCAGGAGAAAAATGTCTATCGTTCTAGTCAATAATATACAGGGTGATCCATTTAAAAAAATGCATGCAGTTTGCAAACGCCATTTGTTTTTTTTTTTGACATATGCATAAGATAATAGAGGTAAAATCCTTCAACTTTTGTATTTAAACTTTTTTCCTATCTTTAAAATTAAAAGTAGTAAAAGCTCCACTAATTATAAGGAACAGACCCTGTAAGAAATTACTAAATTAATTGTTTATATAGGCTATTTTTGCGTTTTTGTAACTAAAATCCTGTATTTCTGGTGTTCTACACATTACTTATATTTCTATTATTGTAGTTTTTCTGTACTGTGTAGCAATATACGTAATTTTTCATTCCAGTATAGCTGCTTGTTGATATTTCGGTGGTATTTTCTAATATTGTCGAAAATCTGACTTTTTAAAAAAATCATATCGACGCCCTAGGCAAAATCCTATAAATTCAATAATTTTTGGCCCTTCAGGATACCCGAAAAAGGTTTTTTCCAAAAAACGACCTTTCGGCCACACTGTGCGTCGTCGCTCTGTGGACCTAGAATTTCACTTTCATTGATTGTAGTTTCAACCTTCTCATTTACTCGATTGAACTCTGCATCCAATTTTATATTCGACAGTTTATATCTACTTGGTAATACAATACTTGGATGAATCATCTTGAAGAACTTAACCCATTCGGCGTCTCAAGTATGAACAACGGACTGAATAATGGCGTATATTGCACGAGCTAGTTAGTATTCGATTTATTCCTGTAAAATCACATCTTTTTATTTAAGTTATTGAAATTTGAACTCTGCTTTTTATTGCATAAATAAATCCTCAAATCTGTGTAGGACATATTTTGTTCAGATCATATATACGAGTTCAGAATCAGATGATTTTTTCTTTTTCTACAGTTTTCCCTTCAAATAAAAATTATAAAATTTAAAATAGATTGAGTTAGTTTGGGTTAGTTTGGGTTTAGATTGAGTTTTAAAAGAACTTTTAGATGTGCTTATAACTCCCGCATTTTTTATTTTCCTTTGGATTCCCGTATATTATCTACGACACTTACTTTCTATCTTTTTTGGAAATCCGGTCAGAAAATTCAAAAATAATTCTAGAAGTCTCAGGTTTCATTAAAGAAGTAGCAGGTTTAATGATTTCATTCTCAACATTTGAAGTAGATGGGGACGGCATTTCAAGATCAATGTCGATACTGGAACTGCTAATAGTACTACAAATAGCGGTAAAACTTGAGGTTGATGGTCGAGGTGGTAGTATTTCCGGAACTGACCATTTTGATTCAGAGACAATAACAGTGGAATTATCACTCAAAATGCTTTCATTTACCAACACACATTCATTGTCATTGTCGCCTGATAAGGCATTTTCTTCTTCGACACGCAGGTCACGCTGCATAAATTTCCTTTTAATTTGCTTAGGACAGTTTTTACAAACTTTACTTAAATGTGCCTTCATTCGGGATGCATTTTTAAAAAACGTTTTACTACAATACATGCACTGGTAAACAATATTTCCTTTAGAAATGCAATACTACCAAACAATGTCTTTTGTTTTCCCCATTTTAAAACACCCTAACGATCGACGCTATCAAAAAATAAACTTCCAAATCTTCCGAAATATACTTTACATAACATATGCTTTATAAAAATATTCTCTAGTAACGCACTGCGGCACTCACGTTCTTGCTTTAACAAATAATACGATATTTATGTCGGCCAGGGAATTCCCCTACGTCAGCCGTAAAAATCCGATGTTGCCAATAAGTTGGTGAATCGTCGAGCTCGGTAAATTCACTATATATGTGTTTGTGAAAATTGTTCTATAGTAAGTTCAGTGCTTATAGGGTTACGAAATATGAATGATATATTAATAAACATCGGATTTGAATCATTTATGTAAAAATATTTCCAATATTCTCAATATTTCCGAGAGACGCTTGGAAAGTTCCAATATTTCCATTTCATTTTTTTTTTTTTTTTTTTTTATGGCAGTGGCACACACACTAAAGGGAGACCCTATGGCGCTCGACGAGCGGTGTGTGTGCGAAGATGTTGATTGACACGGCTCTTGAATATTTGTAAGTTGTAATTAGTGGGAAACAGATGTCCCTGGAGTGAGTTCCACAGTGATGCAGTGCGCCAGACAAAGGAGTTCTTGTAAAGCGATGTTCTAGGTGTTTCCAATTGTACGACGAACTGGTGCGCTCTTGCCGTCTGTCGTGACTGTCTGACAGGAGCTGCCAGGGGCGGGATGAGGCGAACCAAATCCTGGGAACATCTGCCGTGAAAGTATCTGTAAAACAGAGATATCTCGGCTACATGTCTGCGATGTTCCAGACTATCTAGATTCCGGGTCGCCGACGAGACGCACAGCTCTCTTCTGAATGGAATCCAGCAGCTTTAGGGTGTGCTTTGGTGCGGCACCCCAGATATGTGAGCAATATTCTAAGCACGGTCTTATTTGCGCTTTGTAGAGCAAGAGCAACTGCTGCGGTGTATAGAGTTTTTTGTTGCGAAATAGCGCACCAAGCTTCTGGGAGGCTGATTTTGCGATGTTAGCAACGTGGTCATGCCAGGACATATTGCTGTTGACCGAGATACCCAGCAGTCCGATTGACGAGGATGAAGGGATGGTCGACCCTGCCATAATGATGTCAGGGCCCGCTGTATTGGCCCTCTTGGTAAACGTGGCTGCTTGGGTCTTTGCTGCATTGAACTGGACCAAATTTCGGTCGCCCCAAGTTTGAACTTTCTCCAGGTCTTGATTAATTGCTGTAATCTGCTCCTGTCTGCGGTGATGAGTCTCAGTCGCTGGTAAGGGTTTTTTTCTGATCTAAAGTGGGAGACAAGGGTACTGTCATCTGCAAAACTGTCAACAGGATTATTTGTTTCGGTCAGCAGATCATTAATATAGATGAGGAACAGAGTTGGTGAAAGTATTGCGCCCTGAGGCACGCCCGCGTTGATGGTGAATGTGTCCGAGATGTGTCCATCGACTGCAACGTGCAGAGATCGGCTCTTAAGGAAACTGGCAAGCCAGCTGCAGAGAGAGGCTGGCAGTCCAAAGGACGGTAGTTTGTTGAGCAGTCCGTCATGCCAAACTCTGTCGAATGCCTTTGAAATATCCAACGCAATCGCTCGAGACTCTCCGTAGTTCTCAATTGCCCTACTCCATATATGAGTGACATGGGCCAATATATCTCCTGTCGATCTCTCTTTGCGAAAGCCGTATTGATTATCGCTGATTATCTTGTTGTTCTCGAGGTACTTGAGTAGTTGCTGATTGACTACACGTTCCATGACTTTGGAGATTATTGGAAGCAAGGCAATTGGACGATAGTTTGAGGGCGTGGTTTTCTTGCCTTTTTTTGGAACAGGTTGCACTCGAGCGACTTTCCAAGAAGATGGGTAAATCCCTTTTCCGTAAGACAGAGAAAAAAGCCTGGAAAAAACGGGTGTTAGTTCGTTGGCGCAGTTCTTTAACACGATGGCAGGTATTCCGTCCGGTCCTGATGCCTTTTGCGTATCTAGATTTTTAAGAATTTTACGAATATCACGGTGATGAAATTTGACTTCTGCCATGGTAGTGTTGATGGTCGATATGGTGGGGAGAGTCTTGCCTTGGGGGACGTCCAAGGTAGAGTGAGAAGAAAACATTTTGGCGAGCATGTTTGCTTTTTCCTTGGCTGTAGTCGCCGTAATGCCACGTTCGTCTGTCAAAGGTGGGAGAGACGTTTCTGTAAAGTTGTTACTTACTGCCTTTGCTACCGACCAGAAATTCCTGGAGCCACTGGGGCATTGCAAAAGTTTATTCCTGATCCTTTGATTGTGTTTGTCCTTAGTTTCGTCGATAACACGCTTGCATTCGTTTCTCGCTTCGACAAAATAATTGCGATTTTCAGCGGTCTGATTTTGCTGCCAGTACTTGTAGGCTTGCTGTTTCCTACCCACAGCTCTTTCGCATCTTCTGTCGAACCAGGGTTTTCCTTTTGATGGTAACTTGATGGAATTTGGGATGTATGCTTCCATTCCTGAGGAGATTACTTGCGTGATCTTTTCGCAGCAGACTGACGGGTCGTTGGAAATATTTCCAACGGAAAAATTTACATTTACAACACTAGTAATCACCCACTATAAAAAATAATCAAAATAATTTTATCCATTTCGTTTTCATTTACAGTGGCAGCTCACTACAAAAAAAAATGCATATTTTTAGGAAAAATGTGAAATTTTAAACTTTTCCTAAAAATAAACATAAACAATTATATATTTTTGAAAAGCCTTTAAAGAAACTAGTAAAATAAGAAAATAATATACAGGGTGTTCCATTAAAAAATAATTAACTTTGGTCAAAATCTTAAAATACTGGAAAAAAACTGAGTATGCCACTGAATTCTGTATAAAAAATCGATTAGAATCCGTTTTTGCGTTATCGACATCTTATTAAATTATCAAAATACAGCGGAGACTGGAAAAATTATTATTTTCAATTTCGTCCTGTCTGTCACAAACTAAGAAGGCTATGAAAATTTGACTTATGGCAATGAAAGTTTCACAAAAAAAAAAATAGGACAGTAAGCCAGAAACCGCATCTTTCTATCTTTTCTAATAAGGGGTCTATCATAGAAAAACACGCGAAAACTGGACACCCTGTACTTTTCCTTCGAAGTACACATACTATGTATTCTGGGATCGAAAAAAATTATAAAAAAGTGATATTTTTAAAAGAAGCTAAATAGTCGGGGAATATAAATTTTTCGGCTCAGGCAAGTATTCCCGAATTGCTATTTTCGAATTCCTAGCAACCCTTAAGAATACCGAGATAGCGAGTTTTGCGTCCTATCAACGGACAAAGAATGTTTTTCAGCAGCAACTAGTTAGCATACAAAATAACTTCTTCAGAAAATTTTAATATGAAAATTTTTAGATATAAAAACCTGGACCAGAAAATTAGCCAATGTTCTTTTACTTCGAATATGGATTATTTTATATGTATCGAAATTCAGACGTCATAAAGCTTGAGAACCAGTATTTTATCTCGACATTTCAGCGTACATTTTTATTTTGACACTCGTTGGCAGGTGATTCTAAACTAAAAACAGTAAATGATTACTTACTGTCAATGCCATTCATTTCTTCATACGACCTGCGTTTCAAAGAAGGAGACATATTGTTAAGTGGTATTTTCTCTGCTTCAGGCTTGTTTGGCACCCTTTCATACAGTAAGCTGCCATCGGGAGCTTTTGGAGGTTTTGGAAAAGCTACTACATCCGGTTGAGGAAGCAATGCCTGACAACAGAAGAACTATTTTAAGAAGGAGGCAACAAATACCGCGGTACTAATAGTCAATTGAGTAAGTTAATATATCAGTTTACATCCAATACGTAATATATATTTGTTAGATATCACATGCCCACAGATATCTGATATGGTATTCTATATTTCGCCTACCTTATCTGTCAAGATCAACCACTGTGGTGTGATGGAACTAGTTCGACCAAGCCGTGTCGCAATTGCTGTCACACTCCCCCGATTTCTCTTCCGATACATCATAAGCAGTTGGAGTTGCTGCTGCGTCTTGTTAGCCTAAAATTTATAAAGAAATATTACTTAATATGCATTTTTCCTAGGCAATGTCAGAACTTGTTAGCTATTCCGTTTAAAAACGGTAGAAAATGATTCTTGGTAAGATCAGATAATGTATAAATGCATCTCCCTATCGACGTCTCTTTCTAATCTTCAATTTGTTACAACTCTTTTTCTGAAGAAGACGACGCATCTATTAAGTTTCATTCGTCCATCACTCTTCATGTCCCAAAGCGGGAAACAAATATGCGGAGGAAAAATGGGAATAAAAAGCAGTAACAGCTTGGGGTGGAGGTTGAGAAATTTAAATTCTTTTTAGAATAAGTAATGGCTTAAAGGCACAGAAAAATAGGATCAGATGGTAAAAATACATTCGGAGCCTTACTCGGAAATTTACCGACTTTTGAGATAAAAGTAGCCAATTAGCATACAGATTAATTTCGAAGACAAAATCGTCCATGTCTGGATTGTTTGCTTGTGCCTTTAAGAATGTTGTTATTATGACCTTTGCTGTACAGTAATGTTATAGTAATTCGTGACTTTATGACCGCTCAGAACGCTTCCCAGAGGTGTAACAAAAATTTAGCGAATTTGATTTCAAGAGTTACACGACGACCATATGCAACTCACCATGTGTGTGGTGCACTCCTGTTTAACCACCTGTATATTGATGGCGAATGAAGGAGCTCTGGCAGCGTGTCTCGGTCTCATTATATGTCGACAAAGACGTCGCGACAATCGAGTCAATGGCGTCGTCAACAGATAAAATGCTGTGCGCGTTTTCATGACAGGCCGTGGAGAACCCGCACGTACCGCTATGCCATGTGCAGTGGCGTAGTGTCGGCCTAAATGTGCTTTGAGCTTGAATTCTGTAAAAACCAAAATAGATTTCTTTTTATTTAAAACTTCCATACAAAATTAATATATTTTCATAAATTCCTAGAGCTAGTTCGGAAATATCGGAAACAAACATACGAAGGAAACACATTAAAACAAAATAAAGTACTTAAATTAAATTTATCTTAAGACAGTAATTGTCTCATAGAAGTGTTCAGTAAAATTATTGAAACGGTAATATGTATTTTAATAAGAATTGTTTCAACTACTTTTGAATCTACATTCGAACCATTAAATGTTATTTTAGGTATCTCAGTGAGTCATCCCATATTTGATGTTTGCAAGTACCTTCAGTCAGAAGTCACTGTGTGACGAAACAATTGTTAGGGTGTAATAATATAGTGGAATTTAGTACAAACTCAATTTTTATTTTTTTACGGTATTTTATGTATTTTAAATTAGAATAAATGAATTTCACAAGTATTAAAACTGTAATGATAAAACTTATACTACTTTACATAGGGTTATAAAACTTTCCAGCTTTGTAATAATGTATGTTGTGTTTATTATGCGGATTACTTGACCGCGTGCATTTGCTTTAATTTCATCCCTTTTTTAAATAAAACATAACAACAACGGCATAATTGTTGACTTGCCATTTAGCAAAATTAATGAGTGGAAAAAAAATGTGAACAAGCCTCTCAAATGATCAAGCTGTACACAACCTTTTTAGAAGAACCTGAGAAAGTTTATATCAGTTATGTCGCGAAACAGCATACGCTCTACCGCATAAAAATAAAAAAATTAATGACATCCTGTCACTGTACAAAAATGCTCACCTTTTCCACATCCGCCAATATTACACCGATGAGGTCTATGGCCCATTCCTTTATCATCCTCTATGTCACTACCGGAACGTTTCTTTCCGCTACTTTCGAAATCAGTCCCGTCACCGAAACGCGTTGGAATTTTGAGGCCACCATACTTTTTCCAATATGACCAACACTGGTGACACAGCCTACATTGCATGTGTGAAGGACCCCATGCATACCATTGCGTTGAGATGATCACTAAAAAGGTAAGCATATTACATAGTCGTTTCTGAGCCTTTAGACGAAAAACATCACATTTATGCAAAATTAAAATGCTGATGGTATTATCAGTTAAATTTTCAAAATTATATTATGGCTAACCTCACTATCAAAATATTTATTGATAGGTACACTTAGGGCTTAAAACTAATGTAGACAAGAAAGTTCAGGAGTGTAGTTTAATTTTATGAAGAGTTCAGTCGCCATTTTGCAGGAATATAAATTATTATCTTAGGAAATTCACATATATTTAACTAAATTATTCCATAAGAATAACGCACATTTAAACAAAACCTGATAATAACAAAAAGTAAGAAGCCTTGGGTTACAAAGGGAATAAAAACTGCGTCTAAAAACCTAAGAACATTGCACACTCTTAAGAAGTACTTTCGTACTGACTTTCTGAAAACCTATTATAATAAATATAAAATATTCTACGCTAACAGAATTCATAATGGAAAAATTAAAAGTAAAGAAATTTGGAAGATTGTTAGCGGGTAGAGAAAAAACTCCTTTTGAGGTTGAGTTGGATCCCAATGAATTTAATAGTTTCTATTGCTCAGTAGTAGAGAGGTTAATGTCTGGGGTGTCATCAGATGTGCATCCTATGAGCTTCTGTTCCAGATTCTTTTTGCCTTTACCACACAAATGTTAATGAAATAAAAGATTGTATTTGAACAAATAAAAATCAACAATTTATCAGAAATTCATTAAAGATATTTAGCAGATTGCCTGACTGTATGCTGAGGATGCTTGCCAAGTTTATAAATTTATCGTTTGATACAAGTACTCTCCCCGAGAGTTTGAAGACCGCTCTGATGAAGCCTGTTTTTAAGGGTTGTAGCACTGATGATCCATCATGTTATCGTCCTATATCATTGCTGTCAACGCTCTCTAAGATAGTGGAAAAACTGGTCTAGGATAGTGTCTTTTCTTCAGAGGCACAAATTGCTAAATGTCAACCAGTTTTGATTTCAAGACAAGAGCAACACTACTGATGCAATATTCAACTTCCTTCAAAGGCTGTATCCTGGACTTGGAAGGGAGAGATTGCGGCAGCGGTCTTTTGCGATTTCTTCAAAGCCTTCGATTGTGTGGACCGTAAGATATTGCTCGACAAAATGTCTCATTATGGATTTAGGGGTAACACATTAAGCTGGCTTCAGTCTTACTTGACAAACAGAAAACAGATTGTCAAGGGCGACAGTGGTATATCTTCAACACAAAACGGCGAGCATGGAGTACCCCAAGGGTCAGTGGCTTGGTCCCCTGCTATTTTCGATGTACATCAATGTCCTAGCTTACATCAACATTAATGCATCAATTACATTATTCGCTGATGACACTACCATCTTGTGGCTAGGAACAGATAAAGTGACCGATATACTGCAATAAACTAACTTTTGAACGATGAACCACTTATTAATAAAGAATGTTTCAAGTTTTTGGGTATATTTATAGACTCTAAACTGAAGAACATCTGGAATCTGGAAATGGTGAGAGGGTGGCCTTGAAAAAGGCCGCGGCACTTAGGCCCCATGCGTCCTCTCCAGGTCAATCAATCCATCTAGGCCATCGTCCAGCCTAGTGTTGTAAAAAAGGCGGCGATGTTGCCCGAGGAGGCTGTTCCAAGAAAAGCCATAGTTGGCCATCGTTCTCCCAAAATGGATTCCCTCAGTTCCGAAACAGCGTCGCAATCGCAGAGCAGATGCTCTACTGTTTCGTCCTCCTGTTCACAGCCTCTGCATATAGGTGTCTCGCATAATCTCATTGTGTGGAGATGTTTCCTTAGCTGGCAGTGTCCAGTCAGAATCCCCATCATGAGTCGTAGGGTCTTCCTTGACATATCCAGGTATGTTTTTGCTGCAGACTCATTAGGGTAGCTTAAAAACTCCCTGGCCAGTCGACAGTTAGTTGTTTCGTCCCATCTTGCCCTAAAGTCTTCATGGGTGATCTTTTTTATCATATGTATGGTCGTCGCGACAGGTAGGTTTGAAGGGCCGGCTCCGATAATGTTTGAACCGGCTGCCTTCTAGCCAATTTGTCCGCTGATTTGTTACCTCCGCACTGTGCATGTTCTTTAACCCAGCACACAGAAATTCTGTTTTTGCGGGCAGGTGAATTATGGCATTCTAGTACTGACCTGGCTGTAAGTTTACAACTTTTCAAGGCCAGTAGTGCTTGTCTACTATCCGTGTAGATTTTAATAGTCTTGTTCTCAGTATTCCTGCGAACAATCTCTTTTGCGGCTATGGATATTGCAGCAAGTTCAGACTGAACTATGCTTGCGTGTCCCTCCACACCAACGACTTTAAGCCTTAGCAATGCAGTCAGAGCCACCTCCCTCAGATAAATATCTAGGGGAGGCAGGCACAACATTACTTCCATGGCTCTGGTTGGGGTTGTTCTCATAGCTCCCGTTACAGTTAGGCAGACAGTTCTCTGTACCTGACTGAGCTTAAGCATTGCCGTTTTTTGTTGACTCTTGGGCCACCAAACTACGGCTCCATAGGCAATCATAGGTCTTATGATGGCAGTATAGATCCACATTACGATCCTGGGTTTTATCCCCCAGGTTTTACCCACGGTCCTGCGGCACTGTTCATAAGAGATGTATGCCTTTTTTAGTCTTCGTTCTAAGTGAAGATTCCAGGTTAATTTAGCATCGAAGGGACCCCAAGGTATTTTACCTCAGATGCAAAATTTAGTTGTGTGTTTAGGAGGGTCGGAGGTCGCAGTGGCTCCATCCTCCTTTTTCTGGTGAAGAGCACCATCTCCGTCTTCCTGGGGTTTACAGACAGGGAGTGCTCCCTGCACCACTTTTCGACTAAGCGAAGGGCACTCTGCATTCGATGGCACAGAACTCCTTCAAACTTTCCGTCGAGCAGTATCGTAAGATCGTCTGCATATGCATTAGTGTAGAATCCATCTGAGTTGAGGCGTTGCAAGAGGCTGTCGAGAACAAGGTTCCATAGCAGTGGCGACAGAACGCCTACCTGCGGGCAGCCTTTGGCAACGATGCATCTCACTACAGTATCTTCCACCTTTATTTGCACGCGTCTCTTCGAGAGCATGTTAAAAATCCAGCCACTGACAGCAGGAGGGACGCCCCTGTTTGTTAAGGCAGCATTGATTTTTCCAAAGGTGGTTTTATCAAACGCACCTTCAATATCAATAAATACACCTATTGTCCAGCGATCTCTCTATCCGGCTCACTGCTGAATGCAAGGCCGTGTCGGTCGATCTTCCCGTAGTGTACGCATGTTGGTTGGGATGCAGCGGTCGGTTGACCAGTACGCAGTCCCTCAAATATCGCTCACACAGCCTCTCCAGAGTTTTTAGCACAAAGGATGTTAGGCTGATTGGTCGATAGGCTTTGGGGACAGTGTAATCCATCCTTCCTGCTTTTGGTATGAACACCACTCTTACTTCTCTCCATGCCTTCGGGATGTAGCGCAGCGCTAGGCATGCCCAGAACACCTTTACCAAGTGCGGCAGTAACTCGTCCAAGCCCCACTGTAGTAGAGCTGGACGGATGCCGTCAGTACCTGGCGATTTGAAGGGTGAGAAGCTTAGTACTGCCCATCGTATCTTGTCTTCACTAACTATTTGGTTGGCACTTTGCCAGTCCAGATCAGTAGGTTGAAGGTTTGTCTCGTCTGGCCAGTTCCTGTCGTCTGTTACCGACGAACCAGGGAAATGGGTCTGCATAAGCAGTTCAAGACTCTCTTGTAGGTTAGCGGCCTTTAGTGCCGTCCTCCCTTGTTAGTAGACCTAGGTCGCGATCTTTGTCTTTTGCGAGGACCTTGTAGAGCCGTGC
>MU183628.1:174851-185479 GCA_016904865.1 Pissodes strobi | reverse complement strand
TGACTATTTTTAATATGTTCAACCGAATATTCTAATTTTTTGATATTATAATAAGCCTTATTGACAGTTATATTATAGTTATATTATTGTGGTAAATTGTTGATGTGGTAAACAAGAAATTGTATTGACATGAATAAACTATTTTGATTTTGATTTTGTAAATGATGTGGGTATACAACTGGCCGTAGATATTGTAAACTGCAATAAGTCATGCATATAATATATGAAAACCTTATTGAAAAATCACATTTGTCAAACTTAACAGATTTCAAGTTTTTGATATGATCTGTAATTTGAGTATTGTGAATTTGATATTTGGAAATTTAAACATATCCCACTTTAAACAAAAAAAAAATCAAAAAAGCCATCTAACACTATAAAAGGATATAATCGTAATCTCAAAGCAACCAAATTTGTTGCTCTGTAAGAAACTTCTTTAGAAAATTGTCTGACGAACTGAAACATTATCAAGAAAATTGGTTTTTCCAATTCGGATTTTACAGTTGAGGGGTGCTGGCCAGTGAGTGGGTCGAATATAAACTCAGTACCTATACATCATATATGTCTATGGTATACATTCATCCATTAAAAAGTGTTCATCTCAAAACAAGAATTTAGAGGTCTCGCCGAATTTTGATACTTCAATACACTTTACACATATTAAGGAGATAGTTTTCGAACATTCGGTATAGATACTAGGCAAATACAATTTATGCAACATTAAATAGTATACTAATTTGTTTCTTGCAAGAATCCTGTCTCCAACTTAAAATGATGCATGCATTTCATCATCCTTGTGTCATATAAAAAAACACTTTTAGCCTTCATGTGTGATTCAAATGCTAAGGCAATACATTTTTCATGGGAAGAATGTATTCATCAGGTAAAACGACCAACAAATAATGTAAAAGATTAAGCTACTTGCCTGTAGAATAGATACAAATATGGTATATTCTATAAGAAATCATTTATAATACTAACATGTATTTATTGATTTTTTTACATAATCAAAGCAATGAGAAATTTTTACAAATAAAATAGCCTAAGAATACAATAATAAACATGTCACAACCAAAATTTCTAATTTGAATTTTGTCACTTTATTCCTTTTTTTTATATCAATTTGAAACAATTCAATTTACTAGTTTTTCTTTTGTTATTTCAACTTTGTCAGTAAAATTTTGGTCCTGGCCAATGCAGCATGTTGGACTTTGTAAAGAAAATTAGTTTTGGATAAAGATGTTTTCCCTAAAATTATTTAAAATTCTTGAAAAAATTTTTAACTTTGCCTTCGCTTTATATTTTGGAGAAAGTATGTCTTCTTCATAAAAGGTTTAGATGCGACATTCGGAACCCAGCTACTGCGTATAATACTCGCTAGAGTTTTTATATTAAACTCCCATTCCAATTGTTTAACTATCTTTCTCAAAATATAAGGCAAATATTTAACAGAACAAAATTTAAGCGAGAAGTGAAAAAATTGCTCATTGCGAGAGCCTATTATGATGTGAATGAGTTCCTTGAAGATCGATTTTAACTTGCATATATTCGATTGTCTTCTATATGTTTAGTTTTAATGTGTTTCAGTTTTAATTTTAATTCCAAATTTTTCATATTTTATATACTTCATCTTTTAGCTATTCTACTTTGTCAATAAGAATGTATTCTTTGTACAATAAAGCATTTTCAGTTGAGTTGAGTTATCCGTATTTAAACTAACCAGGACATAAAAATGGCTCAATATATAAAACGTAATACATAGGTACACAATAATAAGACTCCTAATTTACCTTGTGTTCTCCAAAAGATCTTTTAGTTCTTTTAAGAGGTGATGCTCACAGGTTACTGAAAGCCTTCTGGTCGATATTGGTCCCCCTCTCATTGCAGACACCAGAGTTAAAGTCGATCCATTTCTTATTCCCAAGTCACATAGTCTTGTAATATCTTTTAGTTCTTCTGATCGGAATATTAGATTTTGTTGATAGACTGGTATGCCTAAAATTAAAATACAACTTTGTTGCTCGAGTGTACTGATAAGATTCAAAATGATTCCATGAAGGAGTTTTATCTGAAATCGATAGCAAACCTTGCGAGCGCGCATTTTTAGGAAGAATTGCCTTAATGGGTCATTCCATGTAATTATACATGCAAGACAATTCACATTAGTTTTCAATTAACATATCTGACTATAATAATTATATAAATTGTAGTATGAGAACCTTATATAAATATTGAGTGATAAGTACATAGGGATCTCTTTAAACCATTGTGAATAATCATACTAAAGTCAATGGACTCTTCATGAAAACAGTCTCATTAAAAATTTAGTGACTAGCCCTCAACTAATTTAGGGATCTAACTCATTAAAATAAATAAATTCTTTACCTCAAATCATGAAAGAACACCAAAATTAAATTAAATGTATTTATTTATTTATTTTTGTTATTAATGATCTGCATTTTGCTAACAATATCAAGTAATTTACTCAAATAACCATCCAAGATGTGAATACCCTGGAAAATAACTTCAACAGTTTTCAATTGGTGTCAAGTCAATGAGATGCCACTTAGCATAAGCAACTGTTTGCTTTCTAAGGTTTAGTGAACTTAAAGTTATAATTTCATTTGAATGTTTTATTAATAATGGTTCAGTAAAGGAAGAAAGTGGTTAAGTATCTTGGCGTTTATTTGGACGACACTAAATTTCAGGTAATATTAAACAGAGCAAACAAAATATTTGGCTAAACGAAAAGAGCAAGCATGAATAAATCCTCCACAACAATATAGAACATATGAACAAAAACCTGTCGTCTTTTAGCTTTATTTTTTAATATCAGATTAAAATTATTTATTAATGTCACAATAAAATAGTTACAAGACACTTGAAAATAAAAATTTGCTATTAAAAAAATCATACCTATCATATTCCTAAACCAACCAACAGTGAGATGACAATTTCAAAATTCACTGCATGTATGAAATGCTATGGCTACCAGGAATCTCTTAGTTATAGCTTTAAATTGACTAATTTACATTGGAAGACTATTAAAAATGTTAGTAGCTCAAATCATAGCCCGTTCTGATACTTCTTAAGTCTGAAGTATGTGGTACTAAAGTCCTCTCTATGTCAGTATTGTAGTAAGATAGTAAGAAGAAAAATTCTTACTTATTTTGCATTTGTAAGAGTTAATTTTAAAATAGCATAGTACTAAGTAGTTTCACATTATTATTTATTGCTCACACAGACTTGATGTCCATCTTACACTTGTTGTCTCTGCTATAGGTATTTTTTTCTTTATTTGATTGTATTTCATTGTTGTTTAAATAAATAAATAAATAAAATAAAAAAATTTCATGTGAGAATATTTGCAGAAAGGGATTCAAGGTGACTGAAACACTGAATTTTTCTGTAACCTATAATGAACCCAAACATTGACATTAATTTGTAGGAATATTGAGTTTGACAAGAGAATACATCCAACTTTATTCTAAAGGATTGCAGAGCAAGGAAAATATATAAACTTAAGTTAAAGAGAGTCCTCTGATATCTGGTTCAAAAAAAGGTATTTCAACAGGACCCACTCATACATTTTACACATGGATAAACAGTTATGTGCATTTTAAGTAAAAATTAAAATATATTTACATCACAAGGAATAATAAATTAACATCGGCACCTGCATGAGTGATTATTTGTGAAAATATTTCTTTATAAAGTATACAAAAAAAAATCTCACACAAATATCTATAATAAAAATGAATTGGGTATTACTAGTATTACTTAAACACAGCAACAGTTCTACTGTAAACAAAAATTATATTTTATTTACTATTTGGTTACTTTGGTTAATTTTTAGAAATATCACCTTTGATGGTGACAAGATGCTATTAGACTATTAATTTCTTACAGGAAAATGTATAAAGTTGTGCTTTACAAGTAACTTGGCTTGGCTTCTGTTATGCTCTTTCCACAAAACATTAATCATAAAACCATGTAGGGTTGCCAAGCGTCCCGCTTTTGGCGGGATGTCCTGCTTTTGAGCCTCTTCATCCCATATTCTGTCTCAGGTAAGAGCAGGGTGCAATTTTTCCACTTTTTTATGAAAAAAGAAAAAAGCAAGAATTTTCAAAACGGACTCTGATTTGAAGAGTATCTTGATGTTATTTCAGTTTGTTGCCTCCATACCTGTTGCGAATGGCGGTTGTGAGTGTGTATTTTCACTTTCTAAAAACACTTGAAGTGACAATCGGAATAAATTATTACCAGAACTTATTAAGGCAGAGTTACAAACAAAAGTAAACTTTACATTATTATAAAAAAAAACTTGAGTTGCAGTTTGTAATATTGCTGTTTATATAATAATATATATATATATATATTTTTTGTTTATACACATATAAAAAAATGTTTTTTATTCGTTGTATTTATTAAAATGCACAAAGATGTTATTAAAAATATATGTAAGGCAACCATCTAACGTTTTTGTGTCTTAATTTTTTCAAGTCGAATCTTAAACTATTTCTTTAATTACTTCATGTATAAAAGCAATTTTGAAAAAATGTCCTGCTTTTTTCTTTAAATCCCACTTTTATTTTCGAAAATCCTGCCAAATGATAGAAAAATACTTGGCAACCCTAAAACTGTGACTAGGCCAGAAAATTAGAACACTTAGGAATCTATTTCACATATTGGCATATTCTGCTAGTTGGGCACGATGTCATAACCCGAATTAAACTTAGACCTGCTATTTAATTTTTCTGGGCTTATCTTGATTATGCTACTATCAGTGAAGATATTACCAGTGAAATAACAGACATGCATATAATATAATTGGGACATATTTCTCACCTTCAACCCTATAAATTTTCTTCTTGATATCACCCACAGTATCATTGGAGGACACTTTAATATCAAATGTTGTGCCCATAAGAGTCTTGATTTGTATTTCGATATTGGGCTCTTCAAAACTATCTGAAAACCCATCTTCAGACATTCTTGGGTTTATTTTAAACTATTTTGACAGCTGACATAAAAATAGAAGCCTTATACCTGGATTACTAGTACTTTGCATGCACACTTGGTAAATATAGGTGTTAAATGTATTATTCTAATAAAATTCTGCATAAGAAGCAAATACCATGATACTACGATATCCTGGAAAAAAAAATTAGAATCAATTAAATTAAATAAAAAAACATTGGGCGTTTCTAGACATACAAAATAATTGAAATAGTGCACCATTTAATAGGCGCAGTTAAACATTTAAAGTATTTTTGACCCTAGCAATCTATTTTTAACATGTCTCACTTACCAATTCGCCACAAAATACAAACAAAAATAAATTTAGCCACTAAACGATCCTTTTCCTTGAATTGTTTGATGAGTTGAAAAACTTATGCAAGCACTGCCAACACAAATCTCAAGGTGGAACTCTTTACAACACTTCCACGACCGTTTTTTCAATAATCGATGCTTTTAAGAGATGAAGTAAGTCGTAGAGCCGGATGAATAGCTGACGCAAAAAATGTATATATTGCAATTAACGCAAATTTTGTCAAAATGAACACCACACTGCTAGAGATCGCCTAGAGTCGGTGTCCCTGTGATCTGTGATTCATTCCAGCTGGATTTTTCGAAAAGAGTCGGTTTTTGACGCTTTTGACATGTAAATGGCCTTTTGACATAATTTTCCAGTGGTGTACACAGACACTACTCGCCTTAGACATGTACGTCTTACCGTTGCCCATACCACATCAGAGGGCTTCAGAGTTGCGCGCACATCATATTGTTGGCAAGAATGTCTAATAATACTTCATGCATGGCCCTCCGCTCGCTTCGCTCGTTACGGGGGTGCTACTACAGAAACTAACCAAAACTAAAGGTACACCGATTGCAAAAATTCGCAGATGCTCAGGTTTTGACACACGTTTGGCGAAAGGTGTTTAATTTTCGGCGAATTGCTTGCAATGGGCCTGTTGGTCCAGTGGTTTGATGATGTGTGTGTGATGCGGCGGCAGAGTCAACTCTGGACGGCGCGGCGGCTCTGGTCCGATTTCCGTCAGTGACGATTTTTTTTTCTTAGTTTGTAAAGTTTTTTTTTTCTTAATTTTGGACATACCTTGGGTTAGTTTTTGTTGCATGTGCCCCCGTAGCGAGCGGAGGACCATGCGTAAAGTGAAATAATAGTCGACGTTTTCAGAATGCGTCTATCGAACGGCGTTACGACAATTGAACCATCATATAATTGTCAGAATGAATAGAATTACTAATGTGTTTGCGGGCCAGTCAATTCCTTCCAACATGTTTGACAGTGCAGTGGTCCGATACTTGTGCTTGTATACGAAGGTTCCTGGTTCGATTTCCGACGGGCGCAAGACATGTTTTCATTATTTTGTTTCTTTAAGGTTATGTTACGCAAATAATGTTCGATAATTTTCAGTTGGCAATATCCGGAGGGCAACAGAAAGGTTTACTCGCGGATGCTGTGACAGTATCGCTACATTCCATCCGTGTGCGCGCACCTGCGCGTCATGTCTTCGTGATGCAACCAATCGTTTGTATGTGCCCTGGTGGTCTAGGGGTTTGCATGATTAGCCTTCACTTCGGCAACTCGAGTTCAAACCCCGTCGGAGTTTTAATTTTTTTTTTAGGCTATATTTCTAAACTGTTTTTTTCTTGTTTTTGGGTATGTCTTGGGTTAGATTGGGTTAGCACCTGGTTAGTTTCCTTTTCTTGACCCCCGTAGCGAGCGGTGTCGAGCGGAGGGCTATTCGAAAAGTGAAATATGGCTTGGAATGTAGCGATACTGTCACAGCATCCGCGAGTGAAAGGTTTGGCATGGTTGCCTCCAGATCATGTGCAATTATTTATTTTAAGGTAGCTAGTGGCGACTTTAAATCGGCAGCAATCGCTCTCAAAGAGAGAATTTCGTCTCTTAATTCGATGCCAAATATATATTTCTCTTCACCGTCACTGAGGTAGATTTCCAAATCCATGCAATGTTTCATGTGATCTTCTTTCGAAACGTTTTCAACGAGAGATATATCGTATAGAAAAGAAAACTGATCTAAATGGATTTCAAAAAGTTCAAACCTCTTTTCAATTGCTTGATAGGTTGTGTCCAACACAAAATATTTCGATTTTAAAATTTATTTTTGAATCTGCGATAAGCTCAGGCTCATCTGCACACTCGTAAGTAAATGGCTATTTTCTTGGTCGAGCTCGTACGTCCTGGGTGAAAATCGACGATATGTCATCACCTTGACTTTATTAACGATAACGGTTTCCGTTAATTACGAAGAAATAAGACAGGTGTTATCGTAATCGTTGTGGTTATTTCATGGGTTGCAATGTCACCAATGCGCTTAGAAGTTACTAACATTCTTTTGAGTTTGGCGATATTTGATTGATTATTCGATGACAAATTTGAAAACGTATAGAATTTATATTTTTATTAGTTAGCTTGGAATATTTATAAATTACTTTAAACATAGGTTTTGCATTTTTAAACGTATTGCGCGTAAAACCCTTTTAATGTGTTAGCGAGATATAATGAATCAGATGATACCTACCCCTAAGGATGCGGCCAGCGCAACATGTGTGCTCCGACTTGCTCGTCGGCGTGGGAGTGGGTCAATTACTTACTCTTGACCAGGGCGCCACCAGTTTGAAGTATCCAAATCCGCAGATCCAAACAGGAAGATCCTCGGTCTTAAGAATCCATAAGGGCGGTCCAAATTGACGATTATCCGCTACGCAAGGGCGTTTTAAAATCAACTACTAACGACTACACTGGTTTAGTTGGAGTATTTCAGAGCAAATAAAAGACGGTAACGTTCATGCAGGTTTAAGTTTTATTGGCGTTCGTTATGTTTGACGTTAACGTGTTGACATATTTCTTCCAATAAACAAAATTATATAAATATAAAAACGGGTAAAAGAGCTCAATTGGAAAACAATTAATAACTTAATATATGCCCACAAATATTGAACTAGATCATATCAGATGTTAACTGTATGACGTAATAAATGATTACGGAAGATCAGAAATAAACAATTCCAACTAATTAACAATAAACGCAATATGCATGGGGTATCTATCGTCACATCAACTAATAATTAAAAGTTATCAGGATAATACTTATTACTGTTAACTCCGTTGCGCGTGTACCATGGTATACGTGTCGCAGTTGTACATGAATAAACCTTAAAATTCAGTTTATACCGCTATGTAAAATTACTACAATCAGTTATTTAGTCAATCAGAACAACAATGTTTATCATTTATCACAATATGAATTAAATTGTAAGAGTATTGAAATAAAGCATAAAAGAACTATGAGCATTAATTGGACCACACTAGTAAATATAGCAGTTAATTATATACGCGTTGGTAAGCTTTGCTTACACCTAATAAGTTCCAAAAATAATATCAATATCGTAGAAAGAAATAAAAACACGCAATTTACTACACGCTGGAAAATACTAATAACACGCCAACAACATTAGAAAAACAGATCACAATTATAACCTAAACTTATCTTAACTGATCTTCGCCGATGTCACCTACGGCCTTCTGCACGCGGACTTCAGCTGTGCACCTTGGGACCATAAACTCTCAGTGGTATTTGAGGTAATCCCCATACCTCTATGGCTACAGTTGATACCAATAAACCACAACCAATCGTACTGACTGACAGCTACTTGGTTAGCTACTCAATCTCTCTTCAAGCAAGCTCGCTCCAAACAACAATAGCTTGCTCCATATACACAACTCCAAGCAACAATAGCTCCAGCCAGAATAGCTCCTGGTAAAATTGGCTTCCAACAAAAATGACTCCCCGGAAAACTGGCTCCCGTACAAAGGGAAAAAAAACCCTGAAAGAGAACAAGCGCTAAGTATGCAATCACTTACTGCAATTTCGAGCAGCTCCTCTTTCAGAACACTCCCAATTCAATGAGTATTTAAAAATAATAATATTAGTCGTCTTGCCAAAATGCGAAGGTCATAATATAACCAATATCATATCACCCTACAGGTGATAGACATCAAATACTAAGAAAAACTGACCAATAATATAACCACTGTTTGCTATTTCAAGAGTTCAGACCCCCAGGCAAGAACAAAGCTTGTCCATTTATGTCATTAATATTAAATCTAAATTTACTAAGCTTATGTATGACTTTACAAGTTCTTATAAGCAAAATTTAAAGTAGAAATGAAATTTATCAAAGATTATATACAACTTTATACATTATTAAACCCTATTATACAATACGGGTGCCCATAAGACAAAGAAACAGCTATGAGTGTTCGACGACAATACGATACGAGAACGGTATCATGAACTATCATTCAATACGCTTATTTTCCCCAGAATATTACTTCTTGTAAAAATAATGAGTATAAATAAATCATGCTTTGCCTGTTCCAGGCCTAAATTATCTTTTGTTTGATGATATTGCGTGATTTACGTGCAAAAATTAATACATTTTCGAAAGTAACATTCTCTATATAGCAGCATTTTGCAGTATTTCAATTCTCCCTGAGACCTGTTAGTTAAACTATAATGAAATAACTTATACTCTGATAAAATAAATCCCCTCTGTACAGAAAATAAATGAGTATGTACAAAATATAAAATATGTATATTTATTTACCTAACTACTTAGGGTTTTTCGATGGTACTGACGAATTGGGGAGCAAACGCTCTCTTCTACAGACATTCCTCGAAGAAGGAAACGGCGTACTTTGTTCCAGAATACACTGCACGTGGCGAGTTACTAATCCAATCTTGACTTTAGGCAAAAACCAGCCCATCCACAGTCAAGCCATAAACTACGCCACTCTCTATCGCCCGAAAAAGTAATATTCCCCTCAGGGTGAATTAAAAATTCTTAAACTTTTATCAGACATATATACGCACTACCTCTTAAGAAGGTTTTCTGAAGAAAGAGGATGATATCAAGCCAAAAACGACTAACTAGCTCGTGAAATTCGATGTTAAAAAGCTAGAAAAAAACTCGAACCATAAGCCCGTTCCACACTGTCCTGTAATCAAACGCAAACTACAGCAGCCGATGTCGCCAAATTTACTAACATCTACAATATGCAATGAAACGTATCTAAGGCTGTATAATATTATACATTGCTGGCAGAACAAAGAAATCCAACGATAAATCCATCATCGACAATGACCAGACAACCAGCAACTATCTCGTTCCGGCCGGCGTCATTTACAATTTCTATCATCCAGTCTGTTCAACGCATTCAGTCGATTCGATCATAAATGTACCTTTAGCTCCAGTCGGTTTTTTTTCCTTGCTAAAATCAAGCAGCAAGCAAAGTAGTTCGAGCAACGTTGCCAAGTTAGGGAACATACGCATTTAATAACATATCTTGACTGCGTAATTTTAACGCGAAAGCGAAAAAACAGTCGTTTAATCAAAACTCACGATAGCACATCAATTAATTATGTATTTTCCTGTTGGCCTACATCGCAACCACGTAAAAATTACAGGGCGAACACTTTGCCAATTAAACATCTGGCAACGTTCCAAGAATAACCTTTTCATAAAAAGTTCCAAAGTGCATTATATTTAACGCGTCCGTAGGCAACCAACAATTC